>JAGKTI010018936.1:0-14517 GCA_018397915.1 Birgus latro | reverse complement strand
AGCTCGTGTTTTTCACGTGCCTCGCGCTCGGCACGCTCGTGTTCACGTACTTTCTGCCGTTCGCGCTCCCTCTCGCGGTCCTCCCGGTCCTTCTGACGTTCCTCACGCTCACTTTTCCGCTCTTCACAGGTGGCATTCTCGCGTTGCTGTTCGTAATTGCAGCGCAACATGACAATCTCGAATTTACTGGGGGTTAGTAAGCCCCATATCTTGGCTTCCTGGAGGTATGTACTCTCCATGATGCTTAGATTAAGACTGAGTGACTAAAGTGAGACTGATATGATGTCTGGTGTGCAGCAGTCTACCTAAGTAAGAGTGAGTGAGTGAGTAATTTGGTAATAATTCCAAGCTAGGAGTTTATCCTGGAATGAGGTCGCCAGATGTCAGGGGGAAATGTAATATTGTATAACTGAGTATACAATGTATAGCTATGTGTGCTAGGGATGACTATCGAGTAGATTTTTACGAGTGAATAGACTCGTGAAATCAAGTGGCGATTTTACTTTTATGCTGGCTTACTTCGCCAATTCTCTCGAGTCGAGAATTTATAGACTTTCTCAATGGTACACAGCAGAGACTAGACGCTCAAGTAGGCTATATTACTGTACTGTTGGCCTCTGAGAAAGTTAGTTTCTCCCCTTAACATCCAAAAAATAATAATAATACTAATAATCAGGATCTTGGCTGAGCCAAACTCCTAGCTAGCACAACGGATTTAAGGATTAATACCAAATGCCGGCCTAAGTACCAGTCGTGATTAATATAAGGAGTTGTGCTAACGCAGTGTGTCCAGGCATCTCGAAATGAATGCACCTTAAATTTGGCTCTCTTTAGTATTGTTTTTGCTTTTTCTTGTAGCGAACAATATGTGGGTCCATGGCCTTTGGTTCCTTCTTCCTTGCATTAAAAAAAAAAAAAATGCATTGAACCAATCATCACCAACCTGTCAAGTGGATCTTCGCCACAAATTAATAAAAAAAAAATGAGTATTGGTCCTGAGCCGGTCATCGTAGCCAAGTTTGATCGGAATTGGTTAATTCTGAAGGGTAGATGTGCCTGCCACAAGTAACCAAGAAAGAAAACACGACTAACAATGACGGTTGCATGGAACCGGCCAAAAACGCGACTAAAAATAAGGGCAGCATGAGGTGGCCAGTGACAGTGACAGGAACAGACTGAGTCAGTATGTGTGAGTGAGTGTGCGAAAATGTGAGCGTAAAGGACTCTGCGAGTTGGTCTATGAGACTGATGTGCGAGTTGGTCTATGAGACTGATGTGATAGTGAGTGAGTGTGCACGAGCAAGTGTATGTGCAACAGTGGGAGGGCGTGTGTGAGTTGTACCGTGAGTGACTAGTTTTAGTCACTCCACGACTTTCCCTAAAACTTTCATCTCTTTTAACACCCATTTCTTTCTCCTCAGTTAACACAATCACTCTTTCTCTCTCACTCACAGTCACTCATACATTCACTGTCTCCCACTTAACTCTGTTACAATGAATTACACTAGTAGATCCTCTCTCATACTTAAACTCACACATTCTCATGCTCACACACTTGCACTTACATTGACTTTCACAACTGATTGCTCTCACTCACTCACACACTCAATCTTAGTCTCTTGAACTCATTCCTCCTTCTCGTATATATAAATTCCAGAGGGCTGAGTAAGCACTTCATTCCTAAAATCAGAAGATAATTGCCACAGATTTCCATAAGGTAGCTCGTTGTTGTTAATGATGTTGTTGTTGTTATTATTATTGTTATTATTATTATTATCATTATTATTATTTATTTTACTACTATTACTAAGACTACTATTTTTTTTTATGCACAAAAGAAGGATCCAAAGGCCATGGGCCCACATACTGTTCCATCCAAGAAAAAAACAAAGACAATAAAAAAGAGAGCCAAATTCAAGATCCGTTCATTTCGAGATGCCTGGACACACTGCGTTTGGAAGACTGCAGATCATAGGAAGTAGGAAATACAGGCAGAGGAAGACAGTTCCAGAGTTGACCAGTTGCATAAATGAAAGACTGGGAGTAACGGTTAACTCTTGCATTAGAGAGTTGGACAGAAAAGGGATGAGAGGTTTTTGCTAGATGGGTGCTGCATGCCCGTCGTAGAGGTGGAGGGATGCAAGCAGACAGTTCAGAGGAACAGTGGCCATTGAAGTAGCGACAGAAAATAGATAAAGATGGAACAGTGCGACGAAGAGACAGAGGTTGAAGGGAGCCAGAAAGAGGAGGAGAGTTAAAGACACGAAAAGCCTTTGACTCCACCCTATTAAGAAGAGATGTATGTGGGGAGCCTCCCAACACATGAGAGTTGTACTCTACGCTGGGGTGAATAAAACCGGTGTATACAGTCAATAACTGTGCAGGGATAAAGAAGGTTCGGAGTCGGCTTAGCACACCTAAACTCTTGGAAGCAGATTTCAAAAGAGATATAAGAGATTCTTTCCTTGACAAATCCCGAGTGACTGAAACCCCAAGCATATTCAAGGATGATGTAGGAACGAGATAGACGTTATTAAACATTAGTGGGTACTCCTGTGGAAGATTTTGTTGAATTGATAGGTGTAAGAACTGAGTCTTTGATTCATTAAAAACAACAAGATTATCTTTATCCCAATCAGAGATACGAGCCAAGTCAGACATTAGGTGTGCCATAGCCTCATCCCTTATTTGTTGAAGTAACTGTTGAGATAGAGGTTGCGGAAACTAAATGGAAAGGTGGAGGGTGGAATCATCAGCATACGAGTGGATAGGGTTAGATGTACATCTTAGAAGGTCATTGATGAATAAATGGAATAGAGTTGGTGATAGGATATAGCCCTGAGGAACATCACTGTTGATAGATCTAGGAGAAGAAAGTTGGCTGTCTACAACAGCAGCTACAGAACGACCAGAAACGAAGCAAGAGATGAAGGCACAGACAGAAGGATAGAAACCGTAAGAGGACAGTTTGGAAATTAAGGATTTATGCCAAACTCAATCGAAAGCCTTTGAGATGTTAAATGCAATGGCAAAGCTATCGCTGAAGTCCCGAAAGGAGGATGACCAGGAGTCTGAAAGGTAGGTGAGAAGATCGCCAGTGGAGAGTCCCTGACGGAACCCATACTGATTATCAGAAAGAAGGTTGTGATAGGAAGGATGCTTTAAAATTTTTCTGTTAAGAATAGACTCGAATACTTTTGAGACACAGGATGCTAAAGCAATTGGATGATAGTTAGAGGGTTGGGAATGGTCACCCTTCTTTGGGACTGGCTGAATGAGAGCAAACTTCCAGCAAGAAGGAAAGGTACAAGTTGACAGACAAAGGCGAAAGAGTTTACCTAGGCAGGGTGTAAGCACAGAAGCACAGTGTTTGAGGACAAAAGGAGAGACTCCATCAGGCCCAAATGCCTTGTTAGTATTCAGGCTAGTGATGGCAGAAAATACATCAGTTGAAGAAATTTTAATGTCAGCCATAAGAAAGTTAGAGGGGGGAAGTGATGGAGGAACAGCATTGGAATCATCTAAGGTGGAACTGGAGGAGAAAGTCTGAGCAAAGAGATCTGCTTTATCAGTAGAAGAAATAGCTACAGAGCCATCACAGCAGAATAGAGGAGGGAAGGATGATGAGGTAAAGTTGTTGGAAAGGTTTTTGGCAGGTGCCAGAAGGTGCGGGGAGAATTCGAGTTGGAGAGGTGAGAACATTTAGTGCAGATGAAATTATTTTTAGCAGAGCGAAGAACAGACTTTGCACGATTCCGGGCAGAACCATAAGAAAGATGTGATTCAGGGGTGTGTTGGCTACAGTACCTTTTATAGACCCTCTCCCTGTTGCGGACAGCATTACAACAAGCATGATTAAACCAAGGCTTTCTTGCATTAGACAAAGAATATGAGAAAGGAATGTATGCTTCAATGCCCGAGAGAATAACTTCTATAATGCGTAAGGCACACACAGATGGCTCCCGACCATGGAAGGAATAATCATTCATGGATAATCAAAGAAGTACTGCCTGAGGGCCTCCCAATCTGCAGTTCCAAAGTGCCACAGACGACATTTCTTTAAAGGGTCCACAGGCCGCACTGGAGTGATGTGACAGGTTAAGGTAATGAGGTTATCATTGAAGTAGTCCAACGGAGAGAAAAGATTAACAGTGTAAGCAGAGGGATTTGTCGTAAGGAAAAGGTCATGTATGTTGGAGCTCTCTTCAAGGTGGTCAGGGATACGGGTAGGGTGCTCTACAAGCTGCTCTAGGTCATTAAGGAGAGAAAAGTTGTAGGCTTGTTCACCAGGTGTATCAGTGAAAGGAGAGGAGAGCCAAAGATGGTTGAAATCTCCTAGAATGGAGATTTCAGGGTAAGGAGAAATGGATAGAATGTGTTCCATCGTAGAAGGAAGACTGTTGAAGAATTTTTGATAATCAGTAGAATTGGGAGATAAGTAAACAGTGCATATATATTTAGTCAGAGAATGACAGGAGAGCCGAAGCCAGTGAGTAGAGAATTCAAAAGAATCAAGTTCAGGAATACGAGAGCAAGATAGCACGCTGCGTACATATACACAACAGCCACTTTTGGCTTTGAAATGAGTATAGAGGAAGTAGGAGGATACAGAGAAGGGTTTGCTGTCAGTTGCCTCAGACAGCTGAGTCTCAGAAAGAAAGAGAAGGTGAGGTTGAGAGGAGGAGAGGTGGTGTTCCACAGAAAGAAGGTTAGAAGAAAGGCCGCAAATTTTGCAGAAATGAAAAAGAAGTGAGTCAGACAGTGGTTCGAGGCACATTGAGTCATCACCGGAAGAGGGGGCGGATGGTGGGGACATTTATGCCCCCCCCCCCGAGGACTCTGAGGCTACATTGTTTGTCACCATTTTTTCTAAAATTTTGAAAAGGAAGTGTAGTGTGTAGTGTGCATGTAGTTTGGTGTTGACAGAGAGACTTGTACTGAAGAGCATGCTGGCCTACTCTCCGTGTAACTAAAACACTGAAAATGTTCAGCAAAGGGGGATGGTCAGGAACTAGTCCTAGGGGCTGATGAAGCGGGAGCTCCAGTTCATCCTGTCATCAGCTTTCTATCCACCTCGGGAGTACTGCTCTGCTCGACTGGTGCTACAGTCTTCTACTACTACTACTACTACTACTACTACTACTACTACTACTACTGCAGTCAAAATCACCTCCATCCCTATGGGTATTTTATTGTGACGACCAAAACCAACCTTCATAATACAGTTTGCTATTTGGAGTTCGAATGTGAAGGTTTCCACTAACTCTCATATTACAAACCGTTGGCCACAAGCATGCCAACGGCTGTGGTTACCAATCATCAAGTGCTATTTTTATTACTTTGTTTTTATTCATGAACATAACAGTGTTAATAAAGACATTAATCTGTCGGAGTCGCTGGTCTGTGCAACTCTAGACCACAGTAACTTCGTAATCCATACCCGCCAGAGAGACAGGCCTGAGGGCTGATTTTCTCGTGCCCTTGAGAGTGCAGACCTTACGATGGAGAATGACAGTTGACATCACATTTAGGCCATAAAAGAACTCTGGGGTTGACGCTTCTTCTCAGAAAGAACTTCTGCCAGTCTTGAATAGAATCTCACTGCCTCTGGACCTCTCCCACATATGCTGTGAAGATGACGTGGGCGAATTGACCGTGGTCCACATGGTGGATACTTTTTTGATACTTTTTCTATTTTTTCTTGTTCATTCCTTTTGTATGCGGCCTCGAGAGGCAGTTCACGTTGACATGCTGCCATAGGATCAGATATCTTAATTTCGAAGAAAGCCCTCTGCTCACGTGTCCAGAAACCTCGAGCATTGACATCCATTTTTGCATCATCTAATGTATGTGCTGTTGTGTAGGTGAAGCAAATGCCATCTAGAGGTAGGAAAGGTGGCTCTGTGGTGACATCATGGCATATTTCCTGCAGCATATTGCAGTGAGGTCATGTACTTCATCATGTCGAATGCACCATTGCATGGTTTGCATCAAAGGCAGTGCCACAGGTGCAGTGTTGCTGTAGAGTCTCTATTGGCCACCCATATCTCAGGGCTGTGGCATCAATAAATTCTTGTTTGTTGAAGTGAAAGACTTCTGCCTTGAGAGGCAGGGTTATCAGCCAACTCGAGACCCCAACCTCCTGTGCCACATCAACTCTTCTGCACTGGTCTGCTGTAAGTTAACTGGTTATGCACTGCAGCGGTTCCTTTTTCTCTTGCATCTCGCTCTTTGCTTATCTGTGTCTTTATATAATACTACCATTGTTGATTGATTTTGCTTGTCTCAGCCTGGGGACAGATCTTCTGTGATGGGCATCCAGTGAGCTTAAGTGAATTTCTATGTTGGTAGCTTCCCTTGGCTACTGGGTTTATAATGTCAATGCTCCCATCCTGGGTGGTAGTTTTTTTTTTTTTCATGCACGGAAGAAGGAACCAAAGGCCAGGGCCTGCATACTGGTCCTTCCAAGAAAAAGAAAAAACAATACAAAAGAGAGCCAAATTCAAGATCCATTCATTTGGAGATGCCTGGACACACTGCGTTTGAGAGATTGGAAATCATAGAAAGTAGGGAATACAGACAGAGGAAGACAGTTCCAGAGTTGGCCAGTTGCATAAATGAAGGACTGGGAGTAACGGTTAACTCTTGCATTAGAGAGTTGGACAGAAAAGGGATGAGAGTTTGTTGCTAGACGGGTACTACGTGCCCGTCGTAGAGGTGGAGGGATGTAAGCAGACAGTGCAGAGGAACAGTGACCATTGAAGTAGCGATAGAAGAGAGATAAAGAAGCAACAGTGCGGCTAAGAGACAAAGGTTGAAGGGAATCAGTAAGAGGAGGAGAGTTAATGAGACGAAAAGCCTTTGACTCCACCCTATTGAGAAGAACGGCATGTGGGGAGCCTCCCCACACATGAGAGTTGTACTCCATTCACGGGCGAATAAAACCCGTGTACAAGGTCAACATCTGTGCAGGGATAAAGAAAGTTCGGAGTCGGCCCAGCATCCCTAATATCTTGGAAGCAGATTTCACAAGAGATGTAATATGTTCTCTCCAAGACAAATCCCGAGAGAATGAAACCCCTAGCATGTTCAAGGATGATGCATGACTGAGCTGGACATTATTAAACATTAGTGGGTAATCCTGAGGAAGACTTTTTCGGGGTTGACAAGTGTAAGAACTGAGTTTTTGATGCATTAAAAATAACAAGATTATTTTTACCCCAATCAGAGATACGAGCCAAGTCAGACATTAGGTGTGCCATAGCCTCATCTCTTGTTTGCTGAAGTAACTGCTCAGATGGGCGTTGCGGGAACCGAATGGAAAGGTGAAGGGTGGAATCATCAGCATATTAGTGGATAGGGTTAGATGTACAGCTTAGAAGGTCATTGATGAATAAAAGAAAGAGAGTTGGTGATAGGACAGAGCCCTGAGGAACACCACTGTTGATAGGTCTAGGAGAAGAACGATCGCCGTCTACAACAGCAGCTATAGAACGACCAGAAAGGAAGCTAGAGATGAAGGTACAGATAGAAGGATAGAAACCGTAGGAGGGCAGTTTGGAAATCAAAGATTTATTCCAGACTCGATCGAAAGCCTTTGAGATGTCAAGTGCAATGGCAAAGCTTTCGCCAAAGTCCCGAAAGGAGGATGACCAGGAGTCTGAAAGGTGGGTGAGAAGATCGCCAGTGGAGCGTCCCTGACGGAACCCATACTGACGATCAGAAAGAAGGTTGTGACAGGAAAGATGCTTTAAAATTTTTCTGTTAAGAACTGATTCGAAAACTTTTGATTCACAGGATGTTAAAGCAATTGGACGATAGTTAGAGGGTTGGGAATGGTCACCCTTCTTTGGGACTGGCTGAATGAGAGCAAACTTCCAGCAAGAAGGAAGGGTACAAGTTGACAGACAAAGGCGAAAGAGTTTACCTAGGCAGGGCGTAAGCACAGAAGCACAGTTTTTGAGGACAACAGAAGGGACTCCATCAGGCCCGTATGCCTTGTTAATATTGAGGCCAGTGATGGCAGAAAATACATCAGCTGAAGAAATTTTAATGCCAGTCATGAGGAAGTCTGAGGGGGGAAGTGATGGAGGAACAGCACCGGAATCGTCTAAGGTAGAATTGGAGGAGAAAGTCTAAGCGAAAAGATCTGCTTTATCAGTAGAATAAATAGCTACAGAGCCATCAGAGTAGAAAAGAGGAGGGAAGGATGATGAGGTAAAGTTGTTAGAAAGGTTTTTGGCAAGGTGCCAAAAGGAGCGAGAAGAATTCGAGTTGGAGAGTTGGGAACATTTAGCACAGATGAAATTATTTTTAGCAGAGCGAAGAACAGACTTAGTACGATTCCGGGCAGAAATATAAAAAAGATGTGATTCAGGGGTGGGTTGGCTCCGGTACCTTTTAAAGGCCCTCTCTCTGTTGCGGACAGTATTAGAACAAGCGTGATTAAACCAAGGCTTTCTTGCATTAGACAGAGGATATGAGAAAGGAATGTATGCTCCCATGCCAGAGAGAATAATCTCCGTAATGCGCAGGGCACACTCAGACGGCTCCCGGCCATGGAAGCAATAATCATTCCAAGGAAAATCAAAGAAGTACTGCCTGAGGGCCTCCCAATCTGCAGCTCCAAAGTGCCACAGGTGGCGTTTCTTTGGAGGGTCCACAGGCTGTACCGGAGCGATAGGACAGGTTAAGGTAATAAGGTTGTGATCGGAGGAGCCCAACGGAGAGAAAAGATTAACAGTGTAAGCAGAAGGATTAGTTGTTAGGAAAAGGTCAAGTATGTTGGAACTCTCTCCAAGGCGGTCAGGGATACGGGTAGGGTGCTGTACAAGCTGCTCTAGGTCATTAAGGATAGAAAAGATGTAGGCTTGTTCACCAGGTGGATCAGTGAAAGGAGAGGAGAGCCAAAGGTGGTGGTGAACATTGAAATCTCCTAGAATGGAGATTTCAGAGAAAGGAGAAATGGATAGAACGTGTTCCATCGTAGAAGTAAGATAGTCAAATAATTTTTGATAGTCAGTAGAATTAGGAGATAAGTAAACAGCAGAGATATATTTAGTCAGAGAATGACAGGAGAGCCGAAGCCAGAGAGTAGAGAATTAAGAAGAATCAAGTTCAGGAACACGAGAGCAAGATAGATCGTTGCGTACATATACACAACAGCCACATTTGGCTTTGAAATGAGAATAGAGAAAGTAGGAGGATACAGAAAAGGGTTTGCTGTCAGTTGTCTCAGACAGCTGAGTCTCAGAAAGAAAGAGAACATGAGGTTTAGAGGAGAAGAGGTGGTGCTCGACAGCGTGAAAGTTAGAGGAAAGGCCGCGAATGTTACAGAAATGAAGAAGGAGTGAGTCAGACAGTGGTTCCAGGCAGCTCCGAGAGTCGTCACCGGGAGAGGGGCGGATGGTGGGGGCATTTATTGTCACCCCCCCCTGGGGACTCCGAGGCACGATTAACAGTCGCCATTTTTAAAAAAATTGAAAAGGAAGTGTAGTATGTAGCTTGTATGTAGTTTGGTGTTGACAGTTAGAGAAACTTGTATTGGAGAGCATGCTGCTCTACTCTCTGTGTTACTGAGACACTGAAAAAGTTCAACAAAGGGGGATGGTGAGGAACAAGTCCTGAGGGCTGATGAAACGGGAGCTCCAGCTATCCCTGTCATCAGCTTTCCATCCTCCTTGGGAGTACTGCCCTGCTCGACTGGTGCTACAGTCTACTCCTGCTAAAAGATCTCTCTTGTGTGGGGATGTGGTCATTGGTCAGAGATGGGAGGAACGATTCCCTGATAGTATCCTCCAGTGGTTGTAGCAGCAAATTGATGTCAGGAATGGTCCGCATCACGAAGGTCCATTAGTGCTTTACACATATGTAAATATGGTGTATGCTACATGGCGTTCTGTTTTTGCATGATTGAATAGTAAATGTATTTCTTCTACCCGTGTTTATATCTTATCACTTACATATTGGTCTTTGATTTCCTTAGTTCCAATCACAACACCTAGATGCCTCTGACCTGCTTTAGTCACTATCACGTTTGTCTCTAAAGGCCTCTAGTGCATCGTGATAGTAAGCTAGTTTCACAGTCAAGATCGACTTACTTGCATTCGGGCAGTAACCAATTTCAGGGCCATGAGGTGTTACAAGGTCCCACCGTTTCCTCACATCTTCCATCTTGCCAGTCCCTGTGAGATCATCTGCATCAGCTACATGTTTTACATTAGTGGCCTTGTATTTTATCTGTTGTTGCAGCACTGTCATAGCCAGGGCGTACATAGCCATGGCAACTGCGTCTGCCTGAGTAATTGCTTCAGTGGACTGGATTACGCCGACATCATGAGCAGATGTCTTACCCACAATGTAAAGGTTCTCTGTCTCGTTTTAGGTATTATCCAGATATTGCGCAAATGTTGGGCATTTAACCTTGATGCTGTGCAGCATTGCCTCTCAGTTGATGGAATTAAATGTGTTTGAGACATCAACTAGTAAAACTGCGTGACAATCCTCTTCCTCATATATTTTCCTCATGGGGTGAACTGCTGCCTCACCTCCGGCCTGCTGGCCTGCACACACTTGGAGGTTGCCAACTGCCTGCTTAACATCATCTTTCACCACCTCCATGATGCATTTTCCTATAATCTGTCTTAAGACTTCAACCACCCCGATTGGCCTACATACTGGATTCTTATCAAGGTGGATTACTCTGCAATCCGTCAGTGCTTCGATGTTGTCTCACTGACCTAAAGGCAGCTTCCTCGCCAGTGAGGCAATCGTGTTACACAGGTCTCTTGCTGCCTCCCCAAACTTGATGTTACTGAGGATCACTTGCCAAGATTTTGCATCCACACCTGACGGTCCTGCCCCTTCTTGTGTGTGCATTGCTTTCTCAACACCACGTCTCCAGTAACACTATCATGTGAGAGGATTGGGTGGAGTGTATTTCCCATCAAGCTTTGACTGGGCACTTGCTTGTCATGCAGTCGGGTGTTTTACCTTTAGTTATTGCATTGTTTCTTCTGTCAGGTCAAGTACTCCGTTTTATGATTCAGCTGACAGGGATCTTGTAGCTATTGGGACCTTCCCCTGGCTCATCTTGCTGCCAAAAATCTTTGCCACATCGTTGGTGATCTGGTTTGTTCTGTCTGGGCTACTTATTCTCATCTGCAAGGCCCTTGCATCCTCGAGTAGGTTGTTAAATGTACTTTTTTTTTCATATTTCAACCCGCGTTTGCATGACCTAAATTAATTCTCCGACATTTGCTCTTGGCCGACTCTTGTTAAGCAAGAGACGTGGTATCAGTGCAGGGACCTTAAGAGAGAATGAGGGAATATGTGAGTTATAACTGTAATATGTTATTAGGCGAGTGATTTCCTTGATCATGTCTATTGTAGCATTGCATTTGGGAGATTATAAAAGGTTAGGCTACTGTACTTGGCGACCATCCAACAATTTCCTTTTATATTGTGGTCACCCAGGTTACTGCATTTTCTCTTGATTTGGCCATCCAGTATGTGGGATGACCCTCTCACCCAGGCCTGTGAGGCTGTTCTGTTTCCTCGTTGTGTGTGTCACGACCACTCTTGGGACGTATAATACCAGGATGATTCCCTCTTTCATGCACCTGCCCATGGTGGTCTTCATTTTGAGTTTCATTTTTGTCATAAATATCATAATATTCTTCACCCCCATCTTTACTACCATTCACTTCCCCATGGTGAATTGGCCCACCCCTTACTTCCAGATCTCTCGCATCTTGGCGACTATCCCTGTCCCTCGTATCAACATGGGGTCTTTCACCACCATGCATGACAGTGTGATCATTTATATTGTCAGTGATCGTCTCATTCATTTCCATGTCACCATTCTGTTGCCTGCTATGTTGGAAGCCGTCAAGTGCCGCTTCTGGTGAGGTGTGACTTCCTAACACATTCATACAGAGAAGTCCCAGCCTACACTATTTTTTTTTTCCTTTTTTATGCAAGGAAGAACGAATCAAAGGCCAGGAGCCCGCAAACCGTTCCCTCCAAAAAAAAAAAAAAAAAATCTACGTAAAAGAGAGCCAAATTCAAGATCCGTTCATTTCAAGATGCCTGGACACAATGCATTCGACAGACCCGAGATCACAGAAAGTAGGAAATACAGACAGAGGGAGACAGTTCCAGAGTTGACCTGTTGCATAAATAAGGACTGGGAGTAACGGATAACTCTTGCATTAAAGAGTTGGACAGAATAAGGACGAGAGTTTGTTGCTAGACTGGTGTTACGCACCCGATGTAGAGGTGGAGGGATGCAAGCAAGCAGTTCAGAGGAGTAGTGACCATTGAAGTAGCGATAGAAAAGAGATAATGATGCAACAGTGTGGCGAAGAGACAGAGGTTGAAGAGAACCAGTAAGAGGAGGAGAGTTAATGAGATGAAAAGCCTTTGACTCCACCCTATTTAGAAGAGCTGTATGTGGGGGGCCTCCCCACACATGCGAGTTGTACTCTTCACAGGGGTGAATAAAACCCATGTATACAGTCAACAACTGTGCAGGGATAAAGAAGGTACGGAGTCGGCTTAGCACACCTAATCTCTTTGAAAGCAGATTTTACAAGAGGTGTAATTATGATCTTTCCAAGATAAGTCCCCCCCAAATGAATCCCCAAGTATGTTGAAGGATGGGGCAGGATTGAGCTGCATATTATTAAACGATAGTGGGTACTCCTGTGGATTATCGGGTTGACAGGTGTAAGAACTGAGTCTTTGATGCATTAAAAACAAGAATATTTTTACCTGTCAGAGATACGAGCCAAATCAAACATTAGATGTGCCATAGCCTCATCCCTTGTTTGTTGAAGTAACTGCTGAGATGAACGTTGTGGGAACCGAATGGAAAAGTGAACGGTGAAATCAACAGCGTATGAGTGGATAGGGTTAGATGTTCAGGTCACTGATGAATAAAAAAAGAGAGTTGGTGACAGGACAAAGCCCTGAAGAACACCACTGTTGATAGATCTAGAATAAGAATTTTGGCCGTCTACAACAGCAGCTATAGAAAGACCAGAAAGGAAGCTAGAGATGAAGACACAGATAGAAGGATAGAAACCGTAAGAGGGCAGTTTGGAAATTAAAGGTTTATTCCAGACTCGATCGAAAGCCTTTGAGATGACAAGGGCAATGGCAAAGCTTTCGCCAAAGTCCCGAAAGTAGGATAACCAGAAGTCTGAAAGGTAGGTGAGACGATCGCCAGTGGAGGGTCCCTGACGGAACCATACTGACGATCAGAAAGAAGGTTGTGATAGGAAAGACGCTTTAGAATATTTCTGCTAAGATTGGGCTCAAAAACTTTTAAGAGGCAGGATGTTAAAGCAACTGGGCGATAGTTAGAGGGTTGGGAATGGTCACCCTTCTTTGGGACTGGCTGAATGAGAGGAAACTTCCAACATGAAGGAAAGGTACAAGTTGATAGACAAAGGCAAAAGAGTTTATCAAGGCAGGGTGTAAACACAGTAGCATAGTTCTTGAGGACAACAGGAGGGACCCCATCTGGCCCGTATGCCTTGTTAGTACTGAGGCCAGTGATGGCAGATAATACATCAGCTAAAGAAATTTTAATGTCAGCCATGAGGAAGTCAGAGCGGGGAAGTGATGGTGGAACAGAACTGGAATCGTCTATGGTGGAATTGGAGGAGAACGTCTGAGCAAAGAGATCTGCTATATCAGTCGAAGAAATAGCTACAGAGCCAACAAAGTAGTAAAGAGCAGGGAAGGATGATGAGGTAAAGTTGTTAGGAATGTTTTGGCAAGGTGCCAGAAGGAGCGGGAAGAATTAGAGTTGGAGAGATGAGAACATTTAGTATGGATGAAATTATTTTTAGCCGAGGAAAGAACAGACTTAGCATGATTCCGGAGAGAAACATAAAAAAGATGAGATTCAGGGATGGGTTGACTCTAGTACGTTATATTGGCTCTCTTCTTGTGGACAGCATTAGAACAAGCGTGATTAAAGCAAGGCTTTCTTGCATTAGTCAAAGGATATGAGAAAGGAATGTGTACTTCCATGCCCGAGAGAATAACGTTCGTAATGCACGAGGCACACCCAGATGGCTCCCGGCAATGAAAGCAATAATCATTCCAGCAGCCCCATAATGTCACAACCGAGGGATGAGGGTGGTATGATTTGTGTTGTAGAGGCAGTATGTGTGTTGGTGTTGCAGCAGGTGATGTGTGATGCTTGGTTGTGGTGTGTTGTGTTGGTTATGATAAGTTAAAAGGACCTTGGTTTAGTAGAGAACATTGGCTTAACGTGGTTTAATCAGTATTAATTATAATTATAAGCTAGTGGTGGAAATTTTGTGAGGGTTTAGTAAGTAGTTCTAGTTCGTTATAGAGTTTATAATTATTAGGTCCATTGTACTGAGACTATATTAAAATTACTCAATATTTCTGTATATAATAGCAATACTGTATCTAAAACAAGGGTGCTATGATTAAATTTGTTGTTATTCTAATTAACATTACATTTATTAACTATAT
>JAGKTI010018935.1:0-17338 GCA_018397915.1 Birgus latro | reverse complement strand
ACAGTGTCATTGGTCAGCACTCCGAATTGTCTGCTTGCATCCAGTAGGTACGTAGAATGTATCTGGTAGCAAACTTTAGTCCCTTTTCTGTCCAACTCTCTAACTCTCTAATGCAAAAGCTAACTCCCAGTTCTTCATGAATGCAACAGGTCATCTCTCGAACTGTCTTCCCCTGTCTGTATTTCCTACTGCCTGTGACTTCTAGTCTTTTGAACACAGTGTTTCCAGCCATCATGAAATGAACGGACCTTGAATCTAGCCTTTAAGTATGGTCTCAAATGCTTTTAGCATTTAGTTCCCTCTTCCTTGCATTTAAAAAAAATCGGAAAAAAAAAATGAACAAAGTTCAAGAATGCCAACTGGGCATAATCTAGCAGGACCTGGAAGGACTGGAACATTCAGTATAGACTCTCTCATCCATTGATAAGGCCAACAAATCCCAGCTTCCAAGTGATGTTATTCCAAATTTCAGCCCCAACTTTCCTTCCCTGATCAAACAGCTCATTACCTTAAGGGGGGGAGGGGCTAATTAAAGAACTCATCCAATCCCAACCCAACTGAAACATCATCTTCATTACAGTATTTGCAGCAGCATTGCTATCATCATTTCAACCTTATTTCCACTGTAAGTGATAAGGTAGGATTCAGAAACATAATAAGAGGATACAATAAAAGTGGAAGAACCATCAACAGTATAGCAAATGAAATAGGCCGCACAGTCATTTGCATGTTATTCAAGCTTTTGGGATCTTCTCTCCACCTCACAAGCCTGATTACTGCTTACTGTCTATCCTCATTAAACTCATTCAAGTTGACCTGTCAGTGTCGTGCCATTGACCACCAAAGTAACAATGCAGCAATGGAAATGGATCATTGGAGGAAAATATTTGAAGTCCTTAGAGTGGAGAGCATGAGAAACATTGTGGTTCACAGATGTGGAGTGAGGAAATCTCTTGATCATAGGGTATAGGTGAGTGTGCTAGTTATATATGAGTTTGAAAGTAGGGGTGACATAGGATTGGATGATGGATGGATGGATGGATGGATGAAAGTTCAGGAGGTGTGTTGGGCCGAAAAGAAAGTGGACAGATTTTTTAAACGAGTGTTTAAGAAAGCGAGATTGTTGAAATTAGGGAATAGACAGGGAATTAAGATGGTTGGATGAAGTATGTACCAAGGAATGCTTAGCATGTGTTTGGCACCCCTATTTTTATCTTGGTAGTTAATATAAGTCCTCTGTCTAGAAGCGTATGTGAAATGTATCTTCAAAAAAATTAATGTTCAGATTTATAGACATAAAAGTTTGAGCTTGAGCCAGGATTGTGGGAATTGAATGATTATGTGGCCTTCAGTTATTGTCCTGTCAGTTGTTCTCCCACTTTCATACTCTCTCTTTGCTTGTTTCTAAATTTAATCTCATCCTGTCCTTTGATTGGATGAAAAAGATCAAAATGATTATCATGAAATGATGAGCAGCCATGGAGCAATCATAAATCCTTTGTGTCATATCTATGCTGATATTTAACTACAGTAAAAGTCCTGTAATTCGAATGGCAGGGGACCAAGGATCTTTCGAATTACAGTATTGTTCGTTTTTGGGACTGTTGGGAGGGACCTCTGAAAACATTAGAAATATGTACATGATCATTAACACTTTCCAGTTTGGTGATACTATTTTTCATTCATGGGAAAATTTAAAAAGTGACCAAAAAATGCTTAGAAAAAACATGGGAAAAACATTTTTGTACTCCTTCAACTGACACTCATCACAACTACCTTATGGTACTTTATGCAGTATCACTTTCGTTTTTCTTTCATTTTATTCAACAAAGCTTCGGCCTTCTAACGGTATTAAAACAGATCTGGTAATCTAAATATTTTGGGGTGAAAAAATGATCGGAAAAGAAAAAACTTAAACGTACGACAGAGTAGGAGGGAGGGAGAGCGAGGAGGAAGGGAAATTGGAAGGGTTCTGCTGGCTGAACTGGGGTCAGACCTTGAATTTATCAGTTATTGTGCCATATGCTTTCATTTATCAGTTTTCTTTACACCATGACTAGTAAGTGTGGGAGCCATTGCTACTTTGTTGTAGTCAGTTATTTGTCCGCAAATCAAGTGGAATTATTGGAAGAGCGTCAGACTGGGCACAGTTGTAAACTGAAAATGGCCATCCTCCCTGCTTGCTGACACTCCACACTGCTGGCAGGATTTCAGCACTGCATCAAAACATTCAGAGTATTGGGATATTCGGATTATTGGTGGTTGGATTGAAGGATATTTACTCTACTCACAAAATGATAATGATGATGCGATGAACAGTCGTGGAGCAATTATAAATCTATTGTTTCATTCTTATGTTGATATTTAATCTCTCACTTAGACATTTATTTTTGCACTGTACATACTTTACTACTTCTACTACTACTACTACTGTATTATAAAAACTTCACAGCAGCAGTAGTTTTCCATCTACCCCATTCATCTTACAATGCTCAGTAAATCTTCTCCAGTCACATTGTTGTTCACGTTTTCAAGATCCATGAATGCTTTAAATATCTTACTGTTCTTTTCACATTTTCTCCAATGTTGTCAACACCGAAGAAATGAAACCTAATAAGTTTTATGACCCATAATCCTGTTAAAGTTACACTGCTGTACTTCATTCCATTACTAATATCTTAAAATTTCTTTAGGTTGTGGAAAGACTACTCAAGTTTCACAGTTTATTCTGGAAAATGCCATAGCCGATGGATGGGGATCTACATGTCGCATTGTTTGTACACAGCCAAGGCGTATATCAGCCATCTCTGTAGCACAGCGTGTGGCTGATGAACGTGGGGAGAAACTGGGCAAAAGCATTGGTTACCAGATTCGCTTAGAATCGTAAGTATCATTATTATTAAATTTTAGTATGTAGCTGTTTAAGAGGAGTCATTATGTGTATATATGTAGATTTACAGCTGTGGAAATTTGGATTAAGTACAGTGGATACAGCAAAAAGAATAGGTATGGAAAATTTATATACTGTACTAGATCAGCAAAACTAGGAAAAGTTACCCATGTAAGATGCATCAGTTCATAAATCTTTGCAAGTGTTCTCCGTTAAAGATATCATTATGCATTTCTGTTATCCCAGGGAATAGGAGAGAATGTATAGTTACATTTCATGCTTGATAGATATAGTAACCCACCACACTGCACTTACATTGTATGTATTCTCATAGCACTTGTAACGCAGTAAGTTGGGAGATTACAACTGGGACCTTTGATTTTATTAGTTCTCAATATGTATGCATGCAGCCAGGTTGGTGATCCACTTTCATCCTGCCAACCTGTGAATGTGTCAGCGCTTTAGTTGTGGTCACCGCAGTTGCCTGCTCTACATTTCTGTTATAGCCATTTAGCTCAGGACTTGCTTTAATCTTTTAACTGAAGAGAGAGTTCAACTCAAATAGCATGAGTATATGAAATGTGAATATGCATTGTTTCACTTATATTACACAGTCAGACAGTGAACAGATATGCCATGTTTACGGAGAAGTTGTACCTTCTCCTACAAGCCGTCATCATCCATTTGGGAAATAGGGAAGGAGCTAATCGACATTTCTATAACATAAATGTTATCTGGCTGTGTGGATGCCACTTCAGTACCGAACTTACTTTCAAAGGGTATATTCATGAAGTATTTGATAAATGGCAGACTGTGTTTTTGAGGTGGGTGATCTCATGCACAGCAGAAAGTTTAGTAAACTATATCCATTTAATATCATCATTCCTTAAGAAATGAATATTCAGTTACTTTAACTGAGTTTACTGTGGCTAATGGCAGAGAACTTTTAGAGAAATCTTAACCCAAGAAAAGATTGTTTGTTGATTTTGCTTTGGCTGTTGGCAGATATAATATGTGTTATTTTATCCTTGCTTTCACTCATGAAAATTTTTAAGCTTGGAGATGGTTATACTGTAATTCTGTCAATCTGTCTATAGCCAGATGCCATAATCCTGTATGAGGTGGTCGTTTGTCTTTGAGTTAGATATTTTACGGGGAGGGGTATGTACACTCGCTCCAGAAAGTATAGGTGCGCTGTGGGTCCGATGCCATCTGGAATTATTTGACCATGTGGCAGTGACAGCCCGTTAATACCTGTATGTAATAAAACATATACGACCAGTCCCTATTCATCATGAAGGACACAAGAGGTATCTGATATAGCAGACATATATCATTTGGGATGTCTGCGTGTGGGAGAACAGAAGACAGAACCGCAATTTCCAGTTTCCTTTGTTCTATCTATCTATCTATTGCCAGACGCCTCATTCCCGCACGGGGTGGCCACAAACAAATCGCCTCCATGTCACTCTGTCCCCTGCCATTTCACTACCATGCTCCCAACTCACACCCCCCTCTCTCATATACCTCTCCACTCCATCCCTCCATCTCATCCTCGGCCTCTCCCTCCCTCTCGCCCCCTCCACCTCACTCACATACACTCTCCTCGTCAGTCTTTCACTCTCCATCCTCTCCACATGCCCAAACCACCTTAACGTGCTTCTCCTAATGCTTCCCATCACATCCTCAACCACACCACAACGCTCCTTCACTTCCTCATTTGTTAGTCTGTCTCTCCATGTGACTCCACATGCTCCTCTCAAATAACTCATTTCCACTGCTCTCACTCTTGACTTCTGTCCTTCCAACAGGGTCCAAGCTTCACTTCCATATGTCAGAGTTGGTATCACAATACTGTCATGTAACAACTTTTTCACTTCCATGCTCACTTCCCTGTTTCTTATCACTGCTTTTAACGAACCAGCAACCTTCCTTCCCTGCTGCACCCTTTCGAGCACTTCACCATCCAGACTTCCATCCTTACTCATCACACTGCCCAAGTACTTAAATTCACTCACATTCTCCATATCCTTCCCATCCAATCTCACTGTACATTCACTGGCTTCGCTTCTCTCGAAGACCATCACTTTACTCTTCCCTGCATTCACCTTTAGATTCCGTTTCTTACACACTCTCCCAAACTCATCTACCAAGCCTTGCAGCTCCCCTTCATCTTCGCTCAACAACACATTATCATCTGCAAACAACAGTACAGGGAGTTTCCAAACACTGCCCTCTCTCACTAGGGCCGGTCCAACATCCACTGCCCGACCTTGTATCTCTTTTATAACCCCATCCATATACAGATTGAACAACCATGGAGACATGACACATCCTTGTTTCAATCCAACCTTCAAATGGAAAGATTCACTCACTTTGCCATCCACACGCACTGCAGCCTTAGCACCCTCATACATACTCTTCACAGCCTTCAACAACTTCCCATCCACTCCATATATTCTTAATACCTTCCACAAACCTTTGTTCCATGTGTCAAAATATTTAACACATATGCTGCACTGATACGTTTTGGAGCGAGTGTACAGTAGGACCTCTTTGGTTTGGACTCCATTAGTCCGGATTTCAGTTAATTCAGACAAAATTTTAAAAATATGAATTCCAAAAACCATTTTCACAAGCAGGGCGAAAAGCAACTGTCATTTGTTTGGTCTCAGATCATGCTAGTTCACAACAAGGGTCCCTTTCTTTAAACACCTTACTATCAACTAGTTCAACGACTTTTTTTTTTCTTCTTTAATTTATTTTTACACAAGCATTCGTACCATTTGTACCATTGAGTAGTTCAACTTTTTTTTTTTCCCCTCCCCCTGTGCAGTACTTCCCCCCTCCCTCCTCCCCCCTGTACAGTACTGAATTTAGCGGCATGTAAGACACAGCAGTGTGAAAGACGCACCCTAATTCTGACAGGGCAGTTCTTTGAAAAAAAAAAGTTTGCCCCAACCAAGACTGCAGTAAGGTTTCTTGATATGTCCCATTATCACTCTCATAAACACTCACCTTTCAGAATTTATTCAGTACTGCTCATGAGCCTTTGGTTTCTTTTTTTTTTTTATGTACAAAGAATGGTGCAGGAAAAAAACAAAATCCCTTCTTAACAAAACGTGACTGATATGAGCCATTATGACTTAGATACACACTCATCTTTCAGAATCTGTTTAGTACTGCTCATCAGCCTTTGGTTTCTTCTTTTATGAACAAAGATTGGTACAGGAAAAAAGAAAAGAAAACCCCTTCTTAACGCCTAAACCGCGGGTCGTCAATCTTGTGACGGTCAGTCGCAAAGGATCAGACCACGGTGCGTCACTTTGGTTATTCTGTGTTGTTTTGAATTCGCCCGGGCTTTCAGGTGGTGACTTGTATCATCTATCAGTACTGCCACTGTCCAACAATAGTCAGAGCTGCTAATGTCATCAGTCCTCTCATCCATTTTTGACAATTTAGCCATTTTCCCCCATTCTAGACTCCCCTCCCTACCTCCCCTCCATTACCCTCTCGTGTCGTCTGCTCAGCCGCTCTGCACTACGCAAATCTTCCCCGGATTTTTCCACTGATTTCATCCATTGAAATGAGCCCTATGCCCTATTCTTATACAAAATAATGTATATATAAAAAGATAAGGTAATTGATAGTGCCATACACCTGGAATTGGCTAATTATCACTTTGCAACACCCCACGAGCACTCGCTCGCTAATTTCCCCTGCTTTTTCTCCCATGAAATATGCCGTATGATCTATTTTCGTAATATAAATACATTATATATAAGAAAGAAGGGAGAAGCCTGAGTGATATTTATATTTACCTGGAACTAGATATCCTACAACTTATTTCATAGCATATACATTAGCAGCTGACATTTTCAACCCTTGTCTACCCAGATACGTACATCATTCAGTTCACTGTCATCATTCAAGGTGGAATCATGTTGTACAGTAGCCGCGCCCCTCCATTTCCACCGCTTTTGCGCCCATTGTAAAAGGCCCTGTGACCTCTACCCCTACTAAACATCTTGTGGGAAGTGGTAAAGGACTAAGTGACTGCTGTTGACGTGAACTAGCTGAATTATCGATGATAATGATGAATAGTGACTGATACTTTGAGTAATGACGGTGAAAATGAAAGCTTCGCTCTTTACATAGTTTACTGAACGAGAAAGTAAATGCCTGGAGCGAAAATAAACTACTATTACTGAAGGAAACTTATCGAGAAATACTGTAGCTATATATAAGTGTAATAAAATACTAGAAATAATAAAGTGTGAGTGTGTATATGAATAAGAAATGAGAGAATACGAACGGCGAACTAGCGCAGGTGGGAGGCGTATTTTACATTGCATTCACAGTGTTTGTTTTTTTGGAGTATGGATTCCCAGCTACTTGGAAAACATTGAATTGTGTCTCTAGTGATAATATCAGGCAGTGGTATTCATATTACGGGATGTCAGAAAGTGTAAAGTGGAGACTTTGTTACCCAACTTCAGAAGTCTCCACAAGTCCTACGGTAGTCGACGAAGGTTCAACAAGCATCCCAGGAGAAAACTGAAGGTATGTGCCATAGGCATATTTAATTATAATATTCTAGGACTAATAACTGATTTTTGGCAAATATTTTTAAAAAGTCAGTCGGAGCGCGAATTACCCCTGCGGGACGCGCCAGAACCGCATCCGCCAACCCCGTGGTAAAGGGGCTAACAAAACATTACTTCCATCTACGAGGCCATCGCAACACTGTTTATGTTTGTGAAGTGTCTGATTTCTTTCATATAATAATCTGAGAATGTTCATCTTCACAATATAATTAATATGTATAAGTAAATAGATGTAAACAGTATTTTTAATTCTTATGAATTTAAAACCACAGATGAACTCAGTAAAATCTGTTCTTTCATTCACTGATGAAAATATCAATCTATCTATCTATTGCCAGACGCCTTAATCCCGCACGGGGTGGCCACAAACATATCGCCTCCATGTCACTCTGTCCCCTGCCATTTCACTACCACGCTCCCAACTCACACCCCCCTCTCTCATATACCTCTCCACTCCATCCCTCCATCTCATCCTCGGCCTCCCCCTCCCTCTCGCCCCCTCCACCTCACTCACATACACTCTCCTCGTCAGTCTTTCACTCTCCATCCTCTCCACATGACCAAACCACCTTAACGTGCTTCACCTAACGCTTCCCATCACATCCCCAACCACACCACAACGCTCCTTCACCTCCTCATTTGTTAGTCTGTCTCTCCACGTGACTCCACATGCTCCTCTCAAATAACTCATTTCCACTGCTCTCACTCTTGACTTCTGTCCTTCCAACAGGGTCCAAGCTTCACTTCCATATGTCAGAGTTGGTATCACAATAGATTGGATGGGAAGGATATGGAGAATGTGAGTGAATTTAAGTACTTGGGCAGTGTGATGAGTAAGGATGGAAGTCTGGAGGGTGAAGTGCTCGAAAGGGTGCAGCAGGGAAGGAAGGTTGCTGGTTCGTTGAAAGCAGTGATAAGAAACAGGGAGGTGAGCATGAAAATATAAAGGCCATTAAAAGTAGAAATACACTGTATCTCCAGATCAGATGCTTGTATGTTGATTAAAATTACAGACAACACAAACAGAATACAGTACAGTACAATGAATGTTCACATCAGTTCATTTATCCTAAAAGAACCCTTGTTACACCTTAGTAACACTGCTGCTTCCTAGTTGCTAGACAGCTGTCTCTACACTCTTCTCTCAGTATCACTTCCTCACTGTTAGCTGTTTGCCTTGCAGCATCAGCAATTAAAATACATACTTCACTGATCAGAATTTACTGTAAACAGACATTCATCTCAAAACACATCTAGTATGGTGAAAACATCCATTGTTGCACCTTAGTAACACTGCTGCCTCCCAGTTGCTGGACAGCTGTCTGTACACTCTTCTCTCAGTATCACTTCCTCACTGTCAGCTGTTTGCCTTTCAGCATCAGCAGTTAAAAATGCATACTTCACTGATCACTCACAACATGTCACAAAGAGAAACCAGTCTAATTAGGGTGATTGAAAATCCATACGTGATGAAAGTCTGTCTTGATGACTCAGCAGTTTCACTAGCCAGGATCTCCAGTGTTAGTGTGTGTGTGCACGCACACATCTGCTAAGTCACGAGTGATGACGTCATCGGAAGGTACCTGTGGTATGCAACCGGGAGCCTTGGCAGTTCACGTCGTGATGCCGGTGAGTGTGGTTGTCTAGTTCCAACACTGGTAGCAGAGCGTAGTTCGAGAATGGCGTCGTATTCGACCAAGTGGCCTCCAAAGCTGGGAAATTATTCTACATATGAGAGGTGGAAAAAAGACATTGGCATTTAGTGCGAACTAACGGACCTAGCAGCAGAAAAACAAGCTTTAGCTATTCACCTGTCATTGTCTGGGAGAGCGAGGGTGGCGTCCTCGCAGATTGAAACAGATGTTTTAAAGCAGAAGGATGGTGTTCAGACCCTGCTGAAAAAATTAGACGATTTATTTCTCGTGGACAAAGGATGTCGACAGTTTGCAGCTTTTTATGAGCTATATAACTTCAGAAGAGCCAATGATATGAACATTCGGGAGTTCATGACAGAATTTGAGCATGTTTACTTCAAATTTACCAAGCAGGACATGGAACTGCCAAATTCTGTGATGGCTTTTATGCTCTTAGCTGCATGCAAACTTTCAGACAGTGAACGACAACTAGTGATGTCCGCGATAACTGAGGTGACATACAAAAATATGAAATCTGCCCTGAATCGTATTTTTGCTGGTGAAATTGGCAGGCAGAGCGAGGCATCCGTGTCCGCCCGGGAGGTGAAAGACGAACCAGTATTTTGGAGTGACGAAGTTGAGGGTGACGAAACGCTTTATGCTAGAGGTACTCGACGAGGATGGAGAATGTTGCGGGGTGGTGCAATACGTGATCGACGTTGGGGTAGTGGCCGATTTTCAACCGTATCTGCTAGAATTCCCCAACGCTCATCCACCAGCAGGAGGCAGAACCCACTTGGGCCTGACGGAAAGGTATCGAGGTGTTTCGTATGTGATTCTAGATTTCACTGGGCACGTGACTGTCCGGATGCATACGAAAACGACGGCAGTCGAGAAGAGAATTCTGAAACAGTGCATCTGTCGATGTTTATGGGCTATGCGGATGATGCCGCTAGTAGAGGTAAGTCACAGACTCTAGTAGAAGAATCTAAGGGATGTGCTCTTCTAGACACAAGGTCTTCTACAACTGTATGTGGAGTTGAATGGATCAACTGCTATCTAAGTGAGCTCACTGATTATGAACGTGATGCTGTAAGAGAAGAAGCGTCATCCTCAATGTTTACTTTAGCTGATGGTGTCACAGTTTCTTCCCTCAAACGTGTTACTCTGCCCTGCTACATTGGAAACATGCGTGCTACCATCGTGACTGATGTTGTGGACTGCAATATTCCCTTGCTGTTGAGTAGACGTTCCATGAAAAAAGCAAAAATGTTGATTAACCTTGGAACTGACCAGTTCAAAATTTGTGGAACTACCATTGATTTAAAGTCCTCATCTTCAGGCCATTACTTACTTCCAATTTCCCTATGACTAGATCGTAAATTTTGTGAAACAATCATGTTGGCAACTCGTGGGGGTGATGTAGAAAAAAATGCTTTGAAGCTTCACAGGCAATTTGGACACCCAACATCGGCAAAACTAATTAAACTGATCACAGATGCGGAAATTAAAAGTTCAAAACTGGAACAGGCTGTCAAGGCTGTATCTGATGCTTGTACAGTCTGTTGCAGATTTAAGAAAGCCAAGCCCCGACCCGTAGTCAGTTTGCCCATGGCGTCTAAGTTTAATGAAGCCATAGCCATGGATTTAAAAGCTTGGGGAAAGCATTATTTCTTAGTCCTTGTTGATTTGGCGACCAGGTATTGTAATGCGATAGTAATCGCAGGTATGTGTGCGCCCACCATTATCAAAGGAATATTTCGGAGCTGGATTGTTGTGTTTGGCACACCTAGAAAAATTCTTACAGACAATGGCTATGAATTCAATAATGCGGAAATGCGAGCATTGGGAGAGGCCTTCAATATCAAGATAATGACAACGTCTGCAGAGAGTCCTTGGAGCAACGGAGTCTGTGAGCGTCAAAATGCAGTCATTGGTGACATTGTTAGGAAGATAATGGCTGATAGCCAGTGTGAATTGGATGTGGCCTTGGCATGGGCAGTATTG
This sequence comes from Birgus latro, assembly GCA_018397915.1. NCBI lineage: Eukaryota > Metazoa > Arthropoda > Malacostraca > Decapoda > Coenobitidae > Birgus > Birgus latro. The sequence goes on along the minus strand of JAGKTI010018935.1, from coordinate 6,200 downwards.
GCAAGAAATGCTCTCACCAACTACTCAGGCTTTTCTCCTAACCAACTTGTTTTTGGTCAAAACCCTAGTCTGCCTAATGTGTACGCAAATGATCCTCCAGCCTTGGAACCTTCATCACCATCGAAAATTGTGAGAGACAACTTGAACGCTCTTCATTTAGCTAGACAAGAGTTTGTCAAGACCGAATCAGATGAACGCTTGGCTAGGGCTCTGTGACACAATGTACGTTCAAGTGACCTAAACGACATCCGGAATGGAGATGAAGTCTTCTACAAAAGAAATGAGTCATGAGTGGCACGGTCCTGGAATTGTAATAGGCAGAGATGGGAAACAAATTCTGGTGAGACACGGCGGTGTATACGTGCGATTGCATGTATGTCGCCTAGCGCGAGTGCCAGAGCAAGATACTACAGTTGAAAGTGATGTCAGCATTGATGAGAAGAAAAATGTTGTCCAGGAGAAGCCTAATGACGATCCTACACGAGTGTTGAATGACTATCCACCAGATGACGAGTCGGAAGATGGTGTGGTCCCAATCGATGAGCCTCCCACAGTTTCTGTTCCGATTAATCAGCTTCCCCAAGTTTCTGTTGGTCAACGTATAAAGGGAATACATTCAGAAAGTGGAGAATTGGTGTCTGGAAGGATTATAAGTCGGGCAGGTAAAGCCACTGGAAAGTACAAACACTGCTATAATTTGAAGAGGGACTCTGATGGCAGCATTGATTGGATAGATTTGGAGAAGGATCTTAGCGAATGGGAAGTGGTTGATGATGACACAGAAATGCTTGTTTTTTTCAAGTCTGAAGCCGTATTATGTGCTAAGGAAAATGAAATTACAAATTGGCAGAATAATGATGTGTATGAGGAAGTAGATGATGTTGGGCAAGGTGCCATATCGGTTTGATGGGTTGTGACAGAAAAACTGAAAAATGGAAAGCCTATTGTTAAGGCACACTTAGTCGCCAGAGGATTTGAGGAAGACACAGTGGATCTCCAAAAAGACTCTCCTACTTGTTCAAAGGAAGCAATGCGTTTGGCACTTTCTTTGGCCTCCACCAACCAGTGGGATTGCCACACTATGGACGTGAAAGCTGCCTACCTGCAAGGCAACGACATTGAGAGAGTTGTTCATTTACGTCCTCTGCCTGAATATGCAAATGGTAAGTTATGGAGACTAAAGAAAACTGTTTATGACCTTTGTGATGCTGCTAGGCATTGGTATCTGCGCGTAAAAGATCAGTTGTTGAGTCTCGGAGCTAAAGTATCATCACTGGATTCAGCGCTGTTCTCTTGGAGCAGTGGTGGCAAAGTCAAAGGCATTGTATGCATCTACGTCGACGACTTCCTTTGGGCGGGTACACATGAGTTTGAACAGCAAGTGATAAATCGGTTGAGTCAAATATTCCTCATCGGCAGTTCAGAATCAAAAGCCTTCAAATACGTTGGTCTCAATGTCATCTCCAACATCGATGGCAGCATAACGCTCGACCAATTCCAGTATACTTCATCCTTGAAACCAGTCACACTGAGTAAATACATCGTGCAGCAGTAAAATCAGGGGAGCTGTCCAAGTCTGAGAAAATGGAGTACCGAGCATTAATTGGGCAACTCAATTGGATTGCCACATACACTCAGCCAGATATTGCCTTTGATGTGTGTGAGTTGAGCGTGAATAGCAACCGAGCTACCGTAGCGGATTTGCTTAGACTCAATAAGGTGATCTCAAGGGTGAAGACTGACAACATGAAGCTGTACATTCCAAGAATGGGGCCGATCGAGGACTGTCATATAGATTGCTTTTTGGATGCCTCATTTGCCAACCTTGTAGGCAATGGATCTCAGGGAAGTTTTGTGATCTTCCTACGAGATGCTAGTGAGGCAAGATGTCCTATATTTTGGCAGACAAGGAAGATCAGGAGGGTCGTCAAATCTACCTTATCTGCTGAGCCGTTGGCACTCCTTGAATGTGCTGAAACTGCTGTATATCTCTCCAACATACTGCGTGAGGTTTCTGGATGTGGAAAGATCAAAATAAAGTGTTTCGTCGACAACAAGAGTCTGATGGATGCCCTTTACTCCTGTAAGAGCGTAGAAGACAGGAGATTACGCATTGATATTGCTGTGTTGCGGGACATGTTGGAGCGGGGGGAGATTGATGAGGTATCCTGGGTGGATACATCACAACAACTGGCTGATTGTCTCACCAAGAAAGGTGCCTCGACCGAGTGGTTGCGTGCAGCAGTCAGCTGAGACTAGAAAGTTTATAATACTTTAAGAGACATCACATATCTGTATGTGGCCGCAGACTGGGTCTTGATAGTAATTAAACAAAAGTGTATGTATTGGATACATAGTGTGTATCGGGTGTTGATGGTACTTACACAAAAGTCTATGTATTGGATACATAGTGTGTATCAGACACAAACAGACCATCCAGCTTCGTCCTTGGAATCTTCTGTCAAATTAAGAAGAGAGGACGAGAGTGTTAGTGTGTGTGCGCACGCACACATCTGCTAAGTCACGAGTGATGACGTCATCAGAAGGTCCCTGTGGTATGCAACCGGGAGCCTTGGCAGTTCACGTCGTGACGCCGGTGAGTGTGGTTGTCTAGTTCCAACATCCAGTATGATTGCTTTGCTAGTTAGTGAATGAATGGCAAGCAAAGTGGCCATGATTGCCTTTCAGAAGGTCAGCATACAGTTCACCAGTGATCATGTTAGCTTGCTAGAGTAGAGTGGATACTGCTAGAGTAGGGTGGATACTAATGCTAAATTGCTACATTGGTAAACTGCTAAACATCTTAATGGCATTGGCCAGTTGAGCTGTGAACAAACCTGTAAATGTTTTGTGTTTTCTTGAACTTGCTTGTTTCTAAAATCTGCTGCATATATACGCTAGTTTATATAATTTTTTACAAAAAATCAAGTCTGTATACTGTAGAAAACACCTGTGGTTGCCAAGCAGTGAGTTGATCAATCTTTATAAGAGTTTCTTCTCAGTGAAACCAAGCTAACCTGCCTAGTCTGGCCTGCAGGATGCATGGAGATATTTTAAGGTAATTTTGGGACAAAAACGTGTGTCTTACATGCCACGAAATACGTTTCAAAAGTCATGTCTCATTACCATGGCTCTTAATGCAAATGGATCCTCTCAGAAGACTAAAAGTGTCAAGAGGAAGCATGTAATGCTGGTAGTGAAAATTTTGGATAAGTTAAAAGCTGAGTGACAAGCCAAATGGTTTCCTCAGGAAACCATTTACCGTGCTGGGTGGTAACCATGTAACCAAATTTTGGCACCTAGTGGTTTAATGGGTAATTATGGCACTTCAGTCGGATTGAGCCAGTGCCTGTTTATATCCAAGGGGTGGTTGGAGTTTATTGCTCACGTAATGTCACTCAGGGATGAGTGAGGCTGGTCACTCTCAAATGTCAGGACCAACTTGCCTAGCCCCGGGCTCCTACGCTTCTCATGGGGCAACATAGGGTTGGATGATGAATGAATGAATGAAAGTTAAAAGCTGGAGTTTCTGCAGGAAAACTCGTAGTAAAAGTGTGGTATCGCCAAAAAAAGCGTATTAAGCATTAAGAAAAACAAAAGGAAGAATAGGCAGGTTGCTTTAACCCATCGTGTACGAGTGATGTATATGTGATGCGCCGGGGACGTCTGGGTGACATGTATACATGATCTAGTGTTTCACGGCATTGTTTGAATATTCCGCAGGTTATTTTCACCACCTGCAGGCACTGGCATCCCTCCTGTTCGCATCTGAGTCATGCTTCAGTTACCTGCCTACCTTCGTAATGGATAGAGCTATGCAAAAAGTTCTCCCTGTGTCCGGATCCTTGGCTGAGCGCCCGCAGTTACTGACTTCAACACCAATGAAGTTCAGAGGCCAGAAGAGAAAAGGCCATAGTGATAGTGCAATAGGGAGAGAACTCGAGGTGACATTATTGTCAATTGTGAGTGGAGAAAGTGATGCTTCCTGTCAGGAAAGTGACTGCCATAATGAGTGTTGATGTTTATGTATTATGTGAGGAGGGTGGAGGACGTGAGTCCTCCATTGTGAGCCCATCATTTCCCCCTGTATGTTCATCTGCTATTTCCGATGGATGGTTCAGAGGGTGTTGACGATCCTGGAGAGGGGGATACTGGCACAGATGAGGAGCTGGAAGAGGAAGTAGGGAGTGGAGAAAGGTAGGAGGTGGAGGAGGGAGGAGGAAACGCAGTGCGTCGAGTCTCACGCCACCCCTCTGTCTGTTTACATAAAAAATGGAAGCAGAAAGTTTGTTTCATGATGAAATCAGTGCCTGATTTTTTTATTGGAAGTTTTCGAGTGTGTGTGTTTGTTATGATGACTGCCATAATGAGTATCGATGTTTATATATCGTGTGAGGAGGTTGGAGGACGTGAGTCCTCCATTGTGAGCCCATCATTTCCCCCCTGTATATTCATCTGCTATTTCTGATGGATGGTTCGGAGGGTATTGACGATCGTGGAAGGGGGGATATTGGCACAGATTAGGAGCTGGAAGAGGAAGTAGGGAGTGGAGAAAGGTAGGAGGTGGAGGAGGGAGGAGGAAACGCTGTGCGTCGAGCCACACACCACCCCGCTGTCTATTTACATAAATAATGGAAGCAGAAAGTTTGTTTCATGAAGAAATCAGTGCCTTATTTTTTTATTGAAAGTTTTCGAGTGTGTGTGTTTGTTATGATGAAAAATTACAAATCACAGGAAAAAAAACTGTTAAAGTGGAAAATATAGTGGAGTGGAGAAAGGGAGGAGGGAGGAGGAAATGCGGTGCCTTAAGCCACCGCTCTGTTTATTTATGTGAATAATGGAAGCAGAAAGTTTGTTTTATGATATCATTGCCTTATTTTTTATTGAAAATTTTTGTGTGTGTATATTATGATGAAAAGTCTAAATCTATCTCTATCTATCCATTGCCAGACATCTCAATCCCGAACAAGGTGGCTACAAACGAATCGCCTCCATGTCACTCTGTCCCCTGCCATTTCACTACCACGCTCCCAACTCACACCCCCCTCTCTCATATACCTCCCCACTCCATCCCTCCATCTCGTCCTCGGCCTCTCCCTCCCTCTCGTCCTCGGCCTCTCCCTCCCTCTCGCCCCCTCCACCTCACTCACATACCCCCCCTGGTGGTAGGGTTTTTTTCAAGAATTCTCCCCCAGTATCCCTGCTTATCATAAGAGGCGACTAAAAGGGTTGGTGGTGGGTTAGTGCCCCACCCCGTAAAAACAACTACAGTAAACCCTTGATAAGCCGAACTTTTAGAAGCCGGAATCTTCAGTTAGCCGAACTCAGGCCGAGACCACGTATGAAAGTAGGCCGAAATGCGAAAGTAGGGGGAGAAATGGCGCCAAGCAGACTCGTGGCGCCAGTCTGCTGCTTGCTTTTGGAGACAGTAGTTGCGCCATTGTTACTGTCATTTAATGCTGAACAGTGCTCTCCTTTTGCCTTCTGCCTTGCGATGGAAGGTTCATAGCTTAAAAGAAGTGATACTGGCACCTCCAGTCGTAAAGGAATGAAGCTAAAAAAAAAAAAATGTGCGCGTGTGACAGTGTAGTGATCACGATTAAAGTTCAGTACTATTATTACTGAAAGTGTTATATTGCAGTCTATTACAGTGATTACATTTAAGTTTAGTTCTTAATATAGAGTGAAATAAATACTGGGTACTATTTAGAATTTACGTTACAGTATGAACTCAACCACCTCCACCACCTCTGTCTCCAAAACAAAACAAACTGCCAAAGAATCTACTGCTTCTAATGAAAGGTGTTACACTACAGTCTATTATAGTGATTACATTTAAGTTTAGTTCTTAATATAGAGTGAAATAAATACTGGGTACTTTTTAGAATTTACGTTCAAGTGTGAACTCCACCACCTCCGTCTCCAAAACAAAACAAACTGCCAACGATCTTCTGCCTCTGATGAAAGGCAAATTATGTGCACCAAATTCTTTCTTTTTTGTCTTTCTTTATTAATTTATACACTGTATATGCTCCTTTACTTTAGTGTTAAGAAGACAAGTAATAAGTATTGTTATTGCAATTTGGGGGAGTGAAAATCAATCTCCAACACACGTTACCGACAGTCGGTACTGCCTCTGTGAATGATTTTCTACCAATTAACCACTTCAGTACTGTGACGTCTATTTCTACTTTATTTAC
>JAGKTI010018934.1:0-10294 GCA_018397915.1 Birgus latro | reverse complement strand
CCTCTCTCTCTCTCTCTCTCTCTCTCTCTCTCATTTCCTTCCCTCCCAGCCTCCTGCCACCCTCCTCCTCCCTCCCTCTCCTCTCTCCTCCCTCCCTATCCTCTCTCCTCCGTCTCTCTCGTCCACCCTCCTTCCCACTCCCCTCCCCCTTCCCCCTCCTACCCACTCCCCTCCCCCTTCCCCCTCCTTCCCACTCCCCTCCCCCTTCCCCCTCCTTCGCACTCCCTTCCCCCTCCTTCCCACTGCCCTCCCCCTTCCCCCTCCCATCTGCCCTCCTGCTCTCCTCGCAACCCACTTTTCCTACTCTTTCCCCCATTATCCTCACTCCCCCATCCCCTCCTTATTCCTCTCCCCATCCCCCCATCCTTTGTTGTTTCTGGATTTTTTGATGTGTAATATTATAGTTGTTAAGTATAGGTTGATGATTGATTTTGGTTGATGATTTTGATTATGGTTATGATTATGATTGATTGTTGTTATTACTGATCGATTAATTATCGGTATGATTAACATTATGATGATGGATATGATACAGGTATGTGATAATTATGATGCTATTACGATTGCGTATTGTGATTATGATACTGAATGATTGATTTGTTGTGATTATTATGATAGATTATATAGTTGTGATGTATTATGATAGATTATATAGTTGTGATGTATTATGAATGATTATTGCAATTATGATATGGATTTCATGATTGATTTACGGTGATTAATATGATGAACTACACTTAGGATGACTATAATTGTGAAATGTCTGATTATTATGATTTTGATTGTTATGATGGACTATGATTGTGATGTATTATAGGTGAGTGTTGAGTAGACCACTTAAGACTGATATGGTTTAAGATTATTGTGTATTGTGCTGTAGGAGACCGGACATGGGAGGGGACCAGACGTTCATTTTTTTTTTTTTTTTAAGGATCCTGAAGGGCAACTGATACGCAGGGACTGCGAGTGGCATTCTCTGTCGCCTGGAGAAGTGATCCACCCCCACCTGATAGTGATGACTGATTATATTTATGGATGACGGTGATGATGAATGTTTGATATTGAATAGTAGATATAGTATGGAATAATTTATAGTGATTTATTATGCTGTTTATAATCATTTATTATGTTTATGATATATGAGTTTCATGATGATAATCAGTGTGTGATTTTAGTAAGGGGATGCGAATTATAATAATTTGCAACAATTTTTTGTTGTGTTTATGATTGTTTATGATTTTTTTACGATTAATGCGCTTTGTTTTAACACTGATGAATTTTAATGATTTTATGATGATACTTATGGAAATGATTTATTAGGATGTGTGATTATGGATTTATTTTGTGATTTGTCATTATGATTCACTATGAACATGTGTGTGATTAAAGATTTTAGTATTGTAATTTACAATGATGTATCATTATGGTTTCTGAGAGTTTATTATTTATTGGTACCTTTCTGATTACTTTCACAATCATTTAATCGCGACGACGATTTTTTTCTTTTCTTCTCCAGTGTCACTATGGGCCGTCCTTGTGTTTGATCACCCCTTCGTCACCAGTCTCCTCGCATCAGCATCCACGGCACGTCTATCGCCTTCGTCACCGGGACCTGTGAGTGTTAGTGAGAATTTATTTGGGGGGTTACAGTTTGTCGTGTTAGTGAGGTGTGTTCGTGAGATTCCCTGACCTGACAGTTAACCTGACGAGAAAGTCCTCCTCCTGACCTAATTAACCCTTACCAGAAATTGATTGACTTCATCTGGTTAAGCCAATCAGAAATTGCCTGAACTAATCATTAACCATACCATAAATCCTTTTCCTAGAAGTAATTAAGCTGACCAGAAATCACATTAATTATCTTTACGACCTAATTAACCAAAACAGCATTTCAAGAAGACATTATTTAACATTACATTCATCAGTGTTTGTCATGGTAATATATATCCTACAAGATGCTCTATGTAGCAGTGTAGAAATATAAACTATCACATGTTTATCACTAAAATGTGCAAAATATAATTATTTCATATTGTGGAAAAGCCTTTATTTTGGGGGGTCTCCTTTGCTCGGTAAAGTGCTTTCTGTAATGTGTGTGCTTTTATTACGCAAGATTTGCTGGTATGTGGCCTTGATAGTATGGTGTACAGAAAAAAAAAATCTAGTTCTGTACAATTCTCGAGACGTCATGGCGGTGAAAGGTTGAAGAAATTAGTAAGAGGAATAAATGGCAGAAGGAAACGATGCATCTCTCAGCCTTCTGGAATCTATCGCCCACCAATACTACTTATTCTTATGGTGATACAGATAACTGACGTGGCTGTTCTTTACACCTTCGGCCTTCTGAAATAATCGCATTACATCCCTTGGGTTTCAGACGATTACGAGGGACAGTAAATGACATCTCTTGGGTTTCAGACGATTACGAGGGACAGTAAATGACATATGAAACATTGAAGACGTTCCTTAGCTGACCGTGGATTTCATGGACAGTAATTGATACGTTCCTTAGCTGACCGACGATTTCATAGACAGTAATTGATACGTACGTTATGTAAGTACGTTCCCCTTAGCCGTGACGTTAAATGATGCATGAGGAAGCTGATACGACCTTTACCTGTCAGGGGATTGTGAAGGACAGTAAACGGCGCCTGTGTATAATTGAATCTGGTTGGAAGTTATCTTTAAAAATAATAATAATAATAATAATAAATGCATATCGTCGAAGGGCTTTTCGATGTTTGTTATTTGAAGGAGCAATCATTTTTTTCCTCATTTCAAAAGGAGTAATTGTTTTTGGTTTGGATGGAGTGATAGTACGTCCTATACAGGTTTTGCTTTTTCAGTGGAAATTAATTTTTTTTTTTTCCCGACGGCGGTGTTACGTTTTTTGCTTTTCACCCGAATAAAGCATTGCGGACGACAGTAAATGTCGGGCAGGTACAGTAGCTCCCAAAACTATCTTTAAAAAATGTGCTGTACAATCTGACACAATGGACGATGTTATATGACACGTGTTGCGTGAGGTGACAACAAATGGTAGGCCTGCACATACTACGAAGCTGTGCCATTCACGTAGCGAAACAAATAACCACAATACCTCCCGACACTCCTCTCGCTCCAACCTGTCCTGCCCACTCTGATGTTTCTCTGCCTTTCTCGACTTCAGCATCTGTTCTTCTTTCATCACCTCACCTTCCCCTAACCTCCCCTATTGCTCCCTCTTTCCATCTGACCCTCACTCCCACCGCCAATCTCTCCGTCTTATCTCCCCATCTCTCCCTTCCTCACATCCTCCTCAACTGTGCCAGAAAATTGTATACCAAAGTAGATTACAGAAAATGATGAAGGGATCCCTGAGCCCATAACGATACAGTACCTGCGGGCAAATTACCTGTAATTAAAGAGAGTCAGCCGGGACTAACTAGCACGCCACAGAGAGAGAGAGAGAGAGAAAAAATGACATTTTTTTTTCTAAGGGAGCATTTCTAGAAGCGGCCATGTCCGTCTCCCACTAACATTTTTCGAAAACGAGGTGCATCACTCGCGTAAACTTCAGTGACTTCGGTAAATCTGCATTACACAACGCAACACACAGTAACACACTATCACACCACACCACACAAAATCACCTCCCACACCACACCATACAAAGTCATCTCCCATACCACACCACCTACCACATCACACCACCATCCTACACCACACCACCTACTACAGAACACCACCTCCTACACCATACCACCTGCCGCACCACACCACATCGCTCTCCCACTTAAGCCATACCGTCCTCCCTCACTACACCCTACCACCGCCACAACCCCCACCACACAAAATCACCATCCCACACCACACTATACCATACCACCAATGGGCCCTGAAGTTCCCGCATTTAATACTTTTGTACATATTTTTATCTTGGAATCAGTTTACAGTTAGCTTAACCCTTTCACTGCAATGATGTCTTCAGTACCGTAAAAGACAGCCTTGGACGCCTAGACCTGGATTGGCCAGTCGCAGTCCCGCATCCTCGTCGGGTAAGAAACTCCCTAGCACCTCTTCCTTGGTGATTTATTTTTGAATATGGCTGGTCAGTATCCTTTTACAAGTTAATTATGCAGATTTTGGCGATATTGGAAGGATTTATGTAACACATAACAGGAGAGTAAGGAGTAATAAGGTAAATAAATCGCTTAGGAAGAGGTGTTAGGGAGCTTCCTGATCGGACTAGAATATAGCCCACAGTTGAGAATAAATTGATTCCGTTGGTTAGGAAATGCAGTTCATCTTATGTAGCTTAGTGACAGAAAAAGGAAGTGCTACGCCATTGCATCCTTTCCACAGCATTCTTCGGGACTAGCATCATATTCTAGTTTTAATTTACTGTTCCAGCTTAGCATTCAAGACGGAGAAGTGGCAGTTTCCGGCCAGGGTAAGGAGTTTTTTTTTCTTTTTTTCTTTTTTGAGCTTGTACTAGAGGGCGAGAGGTCAGCCAGGCGGAAGATGATAAGTGACAGAAGCAGCCAGGGGAAATGATATACCGGGAACCTCTATTTGAACGTCATTAGCGCTGGATGTTGTTAATTACTGGCACAGACTGATAATTAGGCTACCTTTTTTTAGAGGGTGGAGTTAGTGTGATTTAGACCGAGGGAACCTGCCCCCGAACCCCGATAAACCTGTTAGAGTCAAAGCCAACTTCGTCTGGTTTTTTGACCTGTTGATTAAGACTTGCACATTATTATTATTATTTTTTTGTAAGATCTGTGCTGTTTCTTGTTTCCGTCATTCTCTCTCTCTCTCTCTCTCTCTCTCTCTCTCTCTGAGCAAGCAGAGGAAAGAAGTAGAGAGTTGAAGAGGTTAGACTTCATGATGGAGTAACCAGGACTTACCGTACATACGCTTTTTTTTTTTTCTGATAANACATTATTATTATTATTTTTTTGTAAGATCTGTGCTGTTTCTTGTTTCCGTCATTCTCTCTCTCTCTCTCTCTCTCTCTCTCTCTGAGCAAGCAGAGGAAAGAAGTAGAGAGGAGAAGAGGTTAGACTTCATGATGGAGTAACCAGGACTTACCGTACATACGCTTTTTTTTTTTTCTGATAATATAGAATCTTTTCCGTCTGTTATCGTTGCATTGGACCGAGTAGAGAGTGTGACCCTTAGATATCTACTGAATCCAAACCTGATTTATGTTTCACAATGTTCCTTACGTGTAAGTAAAACCTTTAACACTCATTTGTAAAGTTTTTGCGTCATCCGTCGTGTTCCATCGCAGATTTTTTTTTTTTTAAATTCTAGCACCATCTCTTTTTGTTCCACTGCAGATTTTTTTTTTGTATTTTTTATACTAGCATCAAGTCTCTTCCATAGCAGGATTTTTATATTTTTATACTAGCACCATCTCTCTCGTCCACTTCAGGATTTTTTTTTCTTATATTCTAACACCGTCTCTCCAGTACCATCGCAGGATTTTTACTTTTATTTACTTCTTATTTTAGCACCATCTCCCTCCTATCCCGTCAACGTGGAGCTTAGCCTGAAGTGCAGATAATCATTAATCCAAACCTATCATTCTTATATTTCATTAGTTTTTTCGACATTCTAATCAAGCCTTCATCTCTTTGTTCAGGGGTTCATAAGATTTCTGTTATCTCTCTCGTTTCATCGCAAAAATAGTGTGTCTAGCCCATCGTTTAGTGCAGATAATCACCGAACCCAAGCTAATCATATGTAGTTAGAGCCAGTATCACCAGGTTTTGATGATTTAATTAAGACCAACTCATACACCTGTTTTCTGAGAACGCCTTCCGTCCTGTTGCATGTATGTTTCATTTTATACCTACTTTATCCAGACGATTGTAGTCAGCTTAGAATTGATCTCTGTTAGTAAAGATATTAAGGGTATATTTATCTCCTCCAGTTCATAAAGACTCCCCAAAGCTGAATAAAATCGTTTGGTCGCTGCAGGAATAAAGCATAAAGCACGTCATTATACTGAAGGGTTAAAAGGTCCTTGCTAGGGCTTGTATTCTTGGTGGTTAAGGAAGCTCCCTAACATATCTTCCTTACCGATTTGTTTTTGGAAATGGCTGGGCAATATTTTGTTGTGCGTTATTTCTGCAGAGTATGATTATCTTAGAATGATTTAAGTAACACAGAAGACGGCGAGATGTAATTAGCAAGTAAATCGCTTAGGAAGAGGTGTTTGCTCCCTTAACTCACGAGAGTGTGGGATTAAATCTCTTGTTTCATCACAGCAGGTAGAGGGTTTAGCCTATCATTACGTTGATCACTGAACACACCCGTCGTATTTAAAGCCCATTTCACCAGATTCTTATGGATTAATTAAGCTTCATGGCACGAATTGTTCTGTGAGTTATAATGCTTTCGTTAGCTCTCTCGTTTCATCGCAAGAGGCAGAGTAAGGCCCATCAGTTAACTCCAGGCAGAGACTGAATCCATACCTGTCAGATTTACAGTCAGGTGCACCGGGATTTTGATTAATCAATCCATTTACGTTACTTTATGATTGTAAGACCTTCACTCTCTCTCGTCTCATCGCGATAAATGAAGAGCAAAGGGCAGAAGTTGCAGGTAGAGGGTAGATGTAGAGAGTAGAGAAGTAGAGAGTTTCAAGGGTTAATTAGACCTTCTACACCTCTTGAGCTGTGAGTTATTAGGTCTTTGGTATCTCTTTCGTTCCATCGCGACAGGTAGAGACTTCGACCCATCACTCAGTGCAGAAAATTGCCGAATCCCTGTAGATATCGCTGGGCACCTCTGTCATAAGGAAAAGGGACATCTTGATAAGGGATGATACAGTGGGGCTTTCAGAGAGGTGCAAGATGATAAGGAGGGGAACATCTTGATAAGAAGCTATTTATTGGATGTCCTTGCCCCATTCTTTCCCCCGTTGAACAGCTTGATTAAGGCGGAATCGGTACTTATATCAACAGTTCAGCACCTACTGATGCAAGGAGACTCACGAGAATTTCATCATTAACTTTTTTCTATTATCCACCCAGCATTAAGACGCCCGTTGTATTTGATTCTTCCTTTCTCCAGACGATTTGGCTTTGGTAAAAGAATTCCCGAACTGAAACGGGGAGACATTCCCTATATTAACTTCTTCACCAAAGGAGATTTTTTTATAAGCTGAATATAATCGTTTACAAGGAGCAAGAACAACCAAAATATTAAATCATCTTAGTGAGAGATAGTGACTTGAGTTGTTGAAAAGCAGAAGAGGGCTTAAGGCTGATAGACCGATAGCCATTAGATAGAACATAGAGTGATAACTGGGTATAGTCGTCTTCTATGGTTCATTAACTTGTCCCAAATTTTTATCCTTTTGTAGCTTATTTCCGGTAGCTCTGTGACCGAAAACGACAATTCCGTGGCTCCACATATTGTTTGTAGAACTTTCCGTGACAAGCATCATACTCTGGTGTTAGGCTAATCACGTGCTCATCATTCAAGAAATAGGGATAAGAATATTAGGCCTAGGTAAAATGAACAGAGTATAGTAGCAAGAAAAAAATAATAAGGACAATTTCTTAGTGAAAGAGTTAAGGCAGCGTCCACACGTGTTCCCGTCCCCAGTGGCTAACTTTACTTGAACACGCGTTTATATAAGTAGAGTTGTTTAGTGAAGAAGTTTTGGGGGGTGATAAAGATAATATACAGTATGGTTAGTAAAGTTAGTGTTTAATTTTGGGATAAGAAGAGAGAAATTCAAGTGAGACCTTTTGTTTCCATGTAACGTTTACGTAAGTTATTAACGTGGGCATGGGAGAAATTTTGTGTGTAGTAATTAAGAGGTACTGCGCGGTATGTGGACTTTGCGGTAAATTTGGTGGGAAAAGTGCTCATGTGGAAATTGTGGCAGAAAGTGAGCTGTTCTGTGGTAATTGTGGTAGAAAGTGCAGTGCTTTGTGGTAATTTTGGTAGAAAGTGAAGTGCTTTGTGGTAATTGTGGTAAAATGAGGTGGATATCACATTTTTTTTTTCTGCCAAATATACTGTTGTAGTTATTGATTTTTTTAAACTATACCGGTACGCCTGTTATTGATTACAGCATTACCTCTTGTTTTCAGTGACGGCAGTTTTCGATACCTGCGTTTTATAAGTCGGTAATGCTAGGTGGAGACAAAATACGCATCACAAGCAGTTCTCATTACAGGTCGGGCATGTGTTTCAAGTTATCTCATTTTTTATATATATAATTAGTCCTGTGAATTTAAGGTGTCGGGCAGGTTAGTTTTAGAGATATCAGTGGAAAGTAATGAATAGTTGTTCTGTGATACACTGTCTGCTTAACAACAATAAAGAATCAAAGAAAGGTGAGTTTTATCGAGAACTTACCTGTATGTCTCGTAGTGTGCAGTATAATCGATGCTCGAGTTACCCCTCCTTGATCTTGGCAGGAACCCATTGAAAAGAAACAGTATCTCGTGTTGTGTAAAGTGGTCGATGCCTCAGTTCATACGTTCACTATACAGGGTAGGAAACAATTAAAAAAATCATATCGTGTTGCTCTGTACAACTGATATTCGAGTTATACGTCTGTGATATCATCTAGTATTCACCTTCTGATGTATATAGTAATTATAGTGTTGTGCAGCTTAATCGGTTTTTTGCAGCCTGCTCCCAAGGCCCAGTAGTCCTCCTATATACCATACACCTCTACATGCCATGATGATAGCTCCACGAGTAGTCCGTAGAATATCCATTATTCATGTGTCGTTCGGTATAGTCGAAGCCCGAAGTATATGTTGATGACTCTGCCTACAGTACACAAAGAGTAAATAGGAATCTCCCGTGTTGTTCATTGTAGTCGAGGACCGAGTATATACACTGATGACGCTGTGCCCCTTTTACCATAACTTGGCCTAAAAATGCTTTCTCTCTCTTGAAGTCTGACCTGAATCAAGCATGCAAAACTAGAATATGATGCTAGTCACGAATAGGTGCTATGGAAAGGATGTGCAGCCGTGGCACTGTCTTTTCCTGCAACTGTTGTACGTGCAATAACCCACAAAAGGAAATATGGGCCAAGCAAATGTTAAAATAGTATAGCTAAAATACATTGAAAATAAATAGTATCTCTAGCGTTGTCCAATATAATCGATTCCCAAGTTTATATGCTCATGATATTAGCTGGAGTCCACTTAAAATTCGCAAGCCATCACGCCATCCCCCCTCCTCTCCCTGGACTGTCCGTTCTGAAATGGAATGTGAAATGGCAATGGAGAGTCGTTGAAGCCGGGATAGGTCTCCCCCGAGTGCTGTGTTTGTACGAGATTACATGTACTTAACTGTGCTTTATGAGGGACTGGGGAGAGTGTGCTTAGGTCAGGTGGGGAGGAGAAAGGGGGAAGGAAATGGGAGAACGAGAGAAAAAAATGGGAGAGGAAAGGAGAGTTGGGGGTACTTGACAGTACTGGGAAAGGAGGAGAGTGGAGACGGAAGAAGAGGGAGGTAAGGATACTAGAGAGAGATGAAGGAGGAAGGTAGAGAAAAGAGGAAAATGAAAGAGGAGGAGAGGGGAAAAGTGGAAGAAGTGGAGGGGGAAAGGAAAAACATGGTGGGGGAAGGGGAGAAAGAAGGATAGGAAATGGAAAGATGTCGGTAGGAGGACGAGTAAATAGATGATGGACAAGGAGAGAATTAGTGAAAATAAAGAGTGCAGGAGGGAGCCCAGTTAAAGGGGAAAGGAGAAGAGGCAATAGAAGATAAAGATGAAAGAGGGAACAGTATAATGAGATAGGAGAGATATGAGAAGAGGGAAATAGGAAGAGGGTGAGAGAAGGGAAAGGGGGGGGGCAAAGGGAGGGAATTGGACGGATGGATAGAATAATTTTGAAAGGTCAAAAGATGGAAAGTGAGATTTGGGGGAAGTGGGAAGAAAATGGGCGAAGGAGAAAGGGAGAGAGGAGTGTGATGGAAGGATAAAGCATTTTGAAAAAAGTATATGGCGATTGAAAATTAGATGAGTGAAAATAGCGAAAATAAAAAAAAAGTGTTAAGGATAGGAATTAGGGGTGGAAGGGTGATAAGGGATAGTGAAATGGAAGGGTTTAAGGGGGGAGGGGGGACGTGAGATTAGGATAGTGCAGCCAGACCCCGGAAATGTAATTAACCACGAGGGAATGGGTGATTATCCGAGAGTGTTATATAATTTGGCCCGGGGAGGTTAATGTTTTTCTGAGTAGGCTGGTAATGACTTCGCGAATTTAATGTTACGCAAACAACACTCATACACTCATGCACATTTATAGGTATACTTGCA
>JAGKTI010018933.1:0-17340 GCA_018397915.1 Birgus latro | reverse complement strand
TGTATGTATGTATATATACAAAAAAAATTGTTTTCTCCAGCTGGTGAGATCTCAGTTCTCAGAATATATTTGTTACTCTGGCCACCATATATACATTCTTGTCATCTTGAAGCATAATAGATTTTAGAGATTCCTCACAGAATCTACAACATGCTCTGCAAGAACGACGGCAGCGGCTGCAATAAAGCCTCCTCCCAGCAGCGCAAACATCCCCTGGAAATGAAGTTAATGAGATGGTTTCCCCCTCTCTTCTCTCTATCTCTCTAAGATTATCTTGGTAATAAATACACAGAGTGAAGGCATACATCTTATGCCTTTCAGTCCTGTGTTTAACATATGCTTTGCTCTTTCCAGATGATATGACTCATCTTTGGAGAGTCCCTTAGAAGTGGAGGGCAAGTGAAGGCTATGTATAAACATCACCTTAAATCCTTCAGTT
Source organism: Birgus latro (assembly GCA_018397915.1). Lineage (NCBI taxonomy): Eukaryota > Metazoa > Arthropoda > Malacostraca > Decapoda > Coenobitidae > Birgus > Birgus latro. The sequence goes on along the minus strand of JAGKTI010018933.1, from coordinate 16,901 downwards.
CAAAGCGTTTAGGTAGAATAAAATCGGATGGCGATGACTTGAATTTAATTAAATTTACTGTACCGAGTCGTAGTGGTCATCAGTGATTATGGCGGGTTCATATTCATCTCAGAGAACTGAGTCACTCCTACAGCTTGAATGCTAAGTCGTGGTTGCATGAAATTCAGTGAGTCTTGGTCATGAGACAGGAATAAGTCTCACTGGCTACTAGCCAATGTTGTACTTTAATCTGACTACACCTGGCCATTAACCGAGCTGCAAGAAGGTACGCATTTTTGACTGATGAAAACCCCCCTCAGATACACCCGGGTCTGACAGTCCCGGGCGATTTTATCAATGCTATATTTCAGTAACTTATAGATGCATGGGATCCCTGTCTTTCTCAATAGCTTCCTAACTTTTTGTGCCCATGCAGGGGGTAGGGGGGTTACTTTCGCGTCTCTCTTTGTTTTTGCAAAATACCACTCAGAATTGCATGTAGGGTCTGTGAGACCCAGGTGTACCTGAGGAGAGGGGAGATTTTTTCACTCCAAATTTGCAGGTTGTTTTTATGCTGTATGGGATCCACTATGACCATAATGTAGGACCACCATCCCTCATGTAGTTACACAAGTGCTAGGCTCATCATATTTCTTGTTTTCGTGTATGGCGACTGTAAAAAAAAAAAAAAAATCTTTTTCTGGTTTGACCTTTTTTTCACTTTTTTTTTTTTTTTTTTAAATATGTAGAGTTAAGTGAATCAAAACTTATTTGCCTAATTTTATAACTGATAAGTCCTATTACACTGCAGGATATTCAGGAATTCATTTTATGAAACATATGTGATACTACAGCATTTTTTTAAAGCTGGGTCTGAGAGACCCAGGTGTACTTAAGTTGCAAGTGAAACTGTAGGTGTACCTGAGAATGGCCTAAAGTATATGGGATAAACTTTTCATTTACTTTAGAAATCTAAACTGTATGTTTGTATTCACTAAGTTTCATCTAGAAAGTATATGTGAAGACTTATTAGAATGATGCCCCTTCAGCCGAAGATGTTTTCATTTTTTTCTCAAGCTGACTTAAGTCTATTTCAGTTAAGCAAGTCTCCCAACCCCTCCTTTCGCTAGTAAAGGGGAAAAAAATAGCAAGAAGGACTTTACCTTTGAGTTCGAAATGCATTTCCTAAATTGAATCAAATAATCTGATATTACTTCATATTAATTACCAACTAGCCATGTTCATCGTACCCACAAATTAGAGATGAAGAGACTTCCAGTAATTAAGATTTTCCTTGGTAGGCTGACACAAGCAGATGAGTTTGGAATGGCTGTCTTCATCCAGTATTCAAAAAGCCCCGATTCAACCACAGACACTGCTCTGTTGAGATAAATTTAATTTGATAAAAATAGCAGAGACATAATTTTACATTAAATTCATGACAAAGTCTACAATTACCTGAATATAGCAAGTTTTACATCTTGAGCTACAAAACGAGCAAATACTGATTGAGGTTTACGTTATGCCCAATTTTCACAATGCGTTTAACTTACTGACGTAATCAATTATGAGATGCAAATATGTATGGAATGTTTACAAAATCACCTTGCATACACACCACAAAACTTTTCAGGTTCTAATACGTTTCTGTGAACATTTTTGGAGGATGTTACGTGGAAAGCTGAAAACAATATTGTTGATGGATTACCATGCAGTGCGAGACTAGCTGAGATTTCAGAAAGGTTTTGTGTTCAGCACAGAGAGAGAGAGATACTGGCATCAAGTATTTTATTTATAGTTTATCTATATATTGTGTTCAGCACATTGAGAGAGACATACTGGCATCAAGTATTTTATTTATAGTTTATCTACATATTGTTTTCAACTATGCGTATTAACTCATTAGCTCCCAGAGTTCCTGTGCAAGAGATTTCGCTTGAAGGGTGCTAGGCGTACCACCCTCTGCCTGTCGGCTTATAGTCGCGAAGCTTGTAGGTCCCTACCTCGGGATTCCCTTCTTTATTAAATTTTGAAAATGCACAGTTCCATCCTACATTGAGGACACTGGGCACAAATGGGTTAATGGACCCTGCCCAAACAAATCAAAATATAATGTATAGGGTCTGGAACATAATTAGAGTGATGGAGATAAACCTGCAATAACACTATCATATTCTATTTTCACTGTCTTCTCAGTCACAAAATATAAAGCACATGAATGTGTACTTTTCAAACAAACAGTCTAATTGTGTTCTATGATCCTACTTTTGAGATATTCTGTTACATACTGATAAAATGTAAACAATATCATATGAGATAGCACCCACTTTTTTGCATCTGTTATCACATGATACTAGCACGTGAACCCATTTTTGGCAACACCCCGTGCTGTCAATCCACCATCCACCTAGTTTCCTTCAAGGGCCTGTTTGTGCATTAACATATTTTCCCCTATGGACCTATTTTTCCCATGGACTTTTTTCCCATATGAAACTATATTGACTACGGAGCTGTTTTTGCTCACGGACATCTTTTCCCGAAGGACCTGTTATCCACTATGAATATAAATATACCATCAATCTATTCTTCCTGCGTGGACCCACTCTTCCCTTTGGACTTTATTTCCCCCCTTAGATTTATTTCCCACCATGGACTAATTTTTCCCATGGACGTTTATTCCAGTGGACGTGTTTTCTAGCCTGTTTTCTCCACTTGAAATTTTTTTTCCCTTATGGACCTATTATATTTTATCCCATGGACCCATTTTTCACACTGACTCAATTGTACACTTGGAGTCTAATTTCGCCATCAGTCCATTTTCCCTCCATCGTCCCATTTTGCATCTTTGAGATATTTTTGCCTTCTGCACCTCTGCCAGACGGAGTCCGGCGAGTTTTTTTTGGGAGGGATCATTTGTTTGTTTGTTTGTTTGCTTGTTAGCAACACGGAAAAAATGGCTGAGTGAAATTACATGAAATTATTAAATTTTGTAGGTAATCAAGTGACTCTGAAAGGTCAAAATCAAGGTTACGGAATTTCAGAGGGCTATAACTTGAAACCGGTTGAAGATAGAGATATTTACCATTATGAACATATAAGAACTCGTAATATGAGCTTTCCTTTGGCACCAAGACCTGTGACTTTGAGTGACCTTGGGACGTCAAACTCAAGGTCACGGATATTCAGGGAGTTATAACTCAAAACTGGTTGAAGATAGATAGCTACTATTATCAATATACAGGAAATTCCATATAGGCTTTTAATTGGTACCATGACCTTTGACTGTAGGTGACCTTGAAAGATCAAACTCAAGGTCATGAATATTCAGGGGGCTATATCGAAACTTGTTGAAGATAGATATTTACTATTACAAAGATATAGGAAGTCTCATATGGGCAATTATTTGACACAATGACCATTAACCTTGAGCGACCTTGAAAGGTCAAACGGAAGTTCACGGATTTTCAGAGGGCATAACTTGAAAACATTTGTACCATTACCTTAGACTGTGATTGTATACAATATTGACACTGTATGGCAGTCCCGTTTCAGTATTTAGCAGCAATAAAACAACTGCTGTCGGGCGAGGTTTGTTGTGCCCAGCACCACATGTTTTGGATCTGTTTTTGCCACGGACCCATTTTCCTTATTGATCTATTTTATTTCACCCATGGGGTTACTTTCCCCATTGGCCTATATTCCCTATGGGCCTAGTATCGCCATGGACCCGTTTTTCCCCTCTGGCCTATTTACGCCATGGATCTACACGTATTGTCCACCATGGATCTGCTTTCCACTATAAATCTGTTTCCTCAGTGACCAATTTTCCATTAATGACAATAGTTTCTCTCCGTGAGGAAATACTGAATCTCCACATGGATGAATTTTCTAGGCATATTTCTCCCATGGACTTATTTTTACATTATGGATCTGGTCCTCTTTCAGCCAAATTCTCCATGGACATATTCTACATAAATCTGTTTTCTCATATGAATCTATTCCCACCATGGACCTAGTCATCCCTATGAACTATTCCCCAAGACTTTTTTTTTCCCTACTACCTACCCACCCACTGATAGCCTAATCTAGTAGTCTGCCTCAGAAATAGAACGTCAACTTGGCATCTTCCCATGCAGGAGCGAACTTTAAGAGACACAAAGGCACAAATTTTAACTGTTCAGACAAACCCAAACTGGTGAGCAATAATACACAACTGTTTTATATACAGAACCCTAAAAACATGCAACAAAGGAGAAACGACCAATAACATCTATTTAGAGCTACTGATTATTCTTTTATAGCGGAGGGAACTTGGCGTCTTTGAATGAAGCTTTATGTTTCACAGTCGTACATTTCGACATAACGATAAATCCTGTTGGGGCCATAAAACTGCATATATGCATACTCGCATACTCATACTTACCTTATATTTAATCCGTAAACGAGAGGGCTGTCCTTCTGAGCCGTTAAGGATGACGTGAAAGAAAGGAAGCCAAATTTTGACACAAAGTAGTCACAAGTTCCTGTTGCAAAGAGAGAGAGATAGAGAGGATATTGAAATTACCAGTATATAAACATGTTATTGATTCATGGAGACAGGGAGATGGGACAGTGGATTCAGGATATCAAAAGCGTCATGGAGATAAAAAGGCATTGCATGGACTGTACTTGATACAGTAGGTGTACAAGAGAGGGTGTATTGAATAAAAATGTGTAGCTGAAGTGGAGGGAGAGAAGTGAACAAGTATCACAGAACTTCCGTGAAAATATGAAACTACTGGGGCAGGAAAAGAATACTTTAAGAAACACGAAAGAACAAATGGGTGCACCAGTAAAAGTAGCGAATGGAGAAGTTGAAATAGTTAATGGTGAGATGAGAAACGAGATGGATTAAAAAATAAAAAGAAGGAACTGATGGTGTAGTGGAAAAATTACTTGTTGCAAATCAGAAAGATGAGATTGCTGTTTGTAACTGGTTAAGAATAAAACAGGTAGAGAAAGCATTACAAAAAGTTAGGTGCGTAAAAGAAGCTCGACTGCCTGGTATTGCTGCAGAGAGGATGATAATGGTGCTGAATGGTTAAGTAGGATTTTTAGTGGGGGTTTTGATGATGGCGAGGAACAAGGATTTACCAGAATAGGCTACTTGTTTTACGTACCTCTGTATTGAGAAAAGGGCAACAAGAGGATCTGTTAGAATTTTAGTTCTATAAGTCTTTAAGCACATCAGGTAACGAAACATGGAAAAGAGTAATGACCAAATGATTGATGAAGCACATTGCACATTACATTAGGGGGAAAACAAGGAGGTTGAAGGTGTACCAGGGTATGTGTGGATCACCATTTGCTTTAATAACTATACTGAGAAAAGGAGGGATTATGTACGGTAGCATTTATGTACTTAGATAAGGAATATAACAGTGCTGATAGAAGCATTGTGTGGCAAGGGTTACAAATTTATAAGCTGGGAGGGAAGTTTCTGAGGGCAATGACGACTTTTACCAAGTGAGTAGAGCATGTGTGAGAGTGGGATGAGAGTGAATGGCTTATTTTAAAGGTCGGTTGCGTCATGGTTCCGTTGTCTTCATTATTGTTTAATCTGTTCATCAAAGGACTGTGAGAAGCGGAAAGAGAAGGGTACATGAAGAAAACCTTACGTACTGCAAGGAGAGAGTAAGGGTTGGAAGTTAACCAGCTATGATATGCAGATGGCAAGCTTTGGTCACAGACGTTAATACTCTTCAGCAGTTTTGTATCCGAGTGAAAGAAGAAAGTTGAGATTGAGTGCATGGAAGAAAAAAAAATCTATAAGGGGCGCCAAGCGGGAAAGATATGGACGAAATGAAACGTTTTAGGTACCAGGAGGTAGACAAAACAGCAAACGGATCTGTAGACCTTAAGTAAGTAAGTGGAAAGAACAGAGGGAAAAAATGTTAGGGACACTGTAAAGAAAGAGGCATGGAAGCAGACGGAGGTTGACGGACATAGCAAGTCGACTGGTATGCTTTAAAATGTTATGGTTCATGTGGACAGAATGGGTAAGGAGAGATTGATTACGGTGCTCAGCTCTGAAGCGAAGAGGGGAGGGGGGAAGTCGAGAGAGTCGAAGGAGAGTGTGAATGAGATTTGATTAATGGGGATTTGAGCACTGAGAAGAGTAAGATGCATGAGTGAAATAGAAGACGCTGGAATGCAGTGGTTGCTAGGAGAATGATTCACTGTCTGTGATATATATAAATGACAGTTAGGTGATGCGATTCTGTGAAGCCACATATCACCGGGGTCTTCTAGTGAAATGTTAACATTCCTTTGTTTTAAACGTTACATATGGCAAATGAGAGACTATTTCTGAGTGAATGAGTGTGCGATCCAGTTTTCCAGTGCTCCTTGAGTGGATCACATAAAAGCACAAATGTAAGATGAACGAATATACTAGCATAAGAAGCCCATCTTTGGAACTGGATTGGTAAGAACCTATTGAGACTCACCAGCTCCTCTGCCTACACACTCATCTGCCAACCAACACACCTTTTCACCCAGTGCAGAGTCTGGCAGGGAATCGTTAGAAGTGGGTTGGCTTACAGCAATGGGAGAGAAGCAGTACGGAGTCAGCATAATATTACGGGATCGTTTCCATCACTATCTCTTCCCACTAAGCACTTAGCTACTTGGAAGTATAGAAATGTTGACCCCCATTCCCCTAAGCTATTGCCATTGTCCCGTCCAACTAACGGGATGCTTCCGGACCCGCAATATCTCATTCATTAGCTCCTTACACTATTATCAGTCCGTGGAATGTGTTGAAACGCTTAAGTGTTCCCAACACACAAACACAGCAGAGCAAATTTTATTATTCTCTCTCTCTCTGTCTCTCTGGCTATAAATAATCTTTTCTGAGGGGTCGAGTAGGAACCTGGCTTCTTCCTCTTAACCATACGGTATCTGCTCGTATGCAGCCAGTATGCATAAGGGCCTGAGGACCTTTGACTTTTCCCTTTTTGATTTCCCAAAATGGTCGTACAGTATTAACATGTGTAATTATTCTATCCGACGCTCTAGAAGAGATATAATGAAGTTCTCTGTTATATCTTTTAGTGCTAAAGTGAATAAATGCAGCATTCTAGCTGATAAATCACATCTCTTTTGAAACGTCTTTGCATCTTGCTTTTTCTTAAAAGTGCATTTTAAACTGTTAATATATTTACGTGTGAACTAAGGACTATTGTTTACTGTGACTGATACAGACAGTATGAATATCTTATGGCGGCCAACAGTAGTTAATGAGATACCCTAGTGCTTTTACTACACAGTCCAAACAGTGTATAAACACAATTCAGTGAGTCTCTCTCTCTCTCTCTCTCTCTCTCTCTCTCTCTTAGACCAGTACTTTAGAAACTACTTGAGGGAAACTATTTTCTCCCAGTTTCCCTGTGTGAGGGTGGGTGGGAGAGGGGAGGTATATCGGCAACTCCCAGCCCATGGGCATAAAAGTTAATGGTACACAAAAACATTCTTCCAGTATAATGTAGCCCTCCTTGGGTTTCCAGACCCTGGCACATGGGGATACTAATAAAGAAAAGGGCCAGAGGGTAATATGTCTTGCTTCGTGATCTCTGACCCTGATTTGAAGGTAGAAGGACCCACCTGGTTCTACACCTATAACAGCCGATAAATTAATGACCTTTGAGAAACGTGATTGGGCTAAATTAATTTTGTTACTGATTCTGAAAATGCAATGGCAGTAATATTCTGTTATATCACCAGCATACATAACTAAAGGCAATATAGAGAACAAATCATCGTAGTAATAAATCTCTGCATCATTTATTACACATAACATCTAGTTAAACATTACGTTTTCTATTGCAGTAGTCTGTACAAAGATATAAACAGAATACGACTTACCCTTTTTGGAGAAATGTTTGGCGATCAAATTCTGTATACCGATGCCAACATGGACCAGAACGTGTCCTCCTGGCCTCACTAGATTGTTAAGGCTGTCAGGAAACTGAAAGTGTGTATGCAACTTCAGGCGACCTTCCTTTTCAACCTCCACTACCTCACGGTATATTCCGGAGACAACAGACTTGAAAAAACAGAGTATAAAGTATTAATGTAATATCATTTCATTCGGTATAATAAACGTTATCTGCATTCTCTCCTTCATTACGACGCTGTCTCTTTATTAACCTCCCAGAAGTAGGTAGATTTTTTAAAATACACTTATTCATTTACTTGTTTACTTGATTTATTTATCTTTGTCGTGAGTATCTGTTTGATCACGTTGTTTTGCTTTCCATTTTATTCCTCACCTACCAAACGCGTCTTTCACCATTCCTGTTCAAATGTTAATAATTTCGTTCCGTTTAGAGCAACAGGATGAATATAAATAAAACACAGATTTATTTTTTTCCGTGTCACCTTAAATTCTGCTTTGTTTATTTATTGTTACGTACATTGTTCAAAAACATCCAAGCAGCAGTTTACGTATATTGTTATCGAAACTGCTGCTTAGATGTTACTATGATTTCTCCTTTTTTTTTTTTTTTGATGTTCTGTTAATAGCCTTATGAAGTTTACTGGAAAACAGTGTTTTCAAAGATATCTAGGTATCCTTGATTTAAAAAAAAAAAAAAAAAAAAAGGATCAGCACCCAGGGGTCGGATGAAATATGAAATGTTGCGTCTCTGGTTCAATCGGTAGTGGTGGCATCCCTGTTTAATTCACAGAAATGGATGAGTTGCCATGTAGTACAATGTTACAATGACTAATCCAGTTTTATGTCTGTAAAAAATATGATAACAACACAAAGTGGAGGATACAAAGCGACATAACCATGCCATAAATTGCAATCCACGTATCATAATGTCTCACCCTGAAAGGATGCCGATTCTTCATTTTATCTAGGGTACACAATGATTTTTCAAGATACCGTCGGTAAATCCAGCCACGCTAGCCAGTTAATTGATAAGGGACTAGGCGAAAGGTGTTCGCCATGGATGCTCATAAGATAGAATAATTTATGTGAGGTACGCTCCAATCCCTCCCATTTTCAGTAAAAATTATGTTCTTTTCATATGTGCAGTGGCGTACCCGCATATACTGTTCCTGAGCCGAGTACTTTTCCCAGATCATACAGACGGCAGCGTCATCCAGGACGTCCCTGAGAGTCTGATAAGGCTGGGGGATGTGTCTGACAGCCAAGAGGGACATGAGGTTGCCAGCGTAGCTCCGTGCCAGCACCACCGTCGTCAGCATCCACACACCCACCACCACACGCTTCCACCACCAACACCCGTCTTCCACCAACATGTCTTTAATACAGAGTGAAAATATGACAGTTGTCTCCTTGAAATGTAGGAAACAAGCTGCTTACGTTGCACAAAGAATATATTCCTATGAATAATACCTACACCATAGCTATTTTGTTCCAGAGTGGAGTGACTAAATCATAATCGTTCTGAAATGTCTGGTCAACTGCAACATTGTATGCTTACTCTTTGGTTAGATTTTTGGCAGGGACTTTGTATTTTATTCTTCCAGTACGACCCTACACTCTAACCTACATCTGCACATCCTCACCGGTATACATTCCCTTCCCTGACTCACTGTCCACCACCATCCCTGTTAGTCCAACACACATATCACCGTCCGATTCACCACTTTGTTCTCCCGGCATTTGAAAATTCCAAAGAATTATTTCCACACACAATGCGCGTTTTTAACGTGTTAGTTTACCTCACCGTGACCTTCCAGGCAGCATCATCCTACGCCATCCTGCCTATTAATCCCCGCCCCCTATCATTCTTCGTTACCTGCAGGCCATCCTGGCTCACTCATCATTGATTTCACCAATGTCTACAGTCATCAGGTTTATACTGTTAAAGTTACTGCTATTGTTTCTGATCTACCTAGAATGCACATCTTCCCATGACAGGTTAAACGTCCACTACCATGCCACACCACCTTCACTTTCTCAGCCTAACTTTTTCTGTGGATGTTTAGTCATTAATTAAAGAAAAAATATATATATTTTCGAAATGGTTATACTTCTCTCAGGATTTTGTAAATCGTTTGCCATTATAACCAATATAACATCGTTCTTTGACGAAGTGTGACATAATCGTTAAGTTTNATTAAAGAAAAAATATATATATTTTCGAAATGGTTATACTTCTCTCAGGATTTTGTAAATCGTTTGCCATTATAACCAATATAACATCGTTCTTTGACGAAGTGTGACATAATTGTTTTTTTTTTTTTTTTTAAATGCAAGGAAGAAGGAACCAAGGGCCATGGGCCCGCAAATCGTTCCCCCGAAGAATAAACAAAAACAACACAAAAGAGAGCCAAATTCAAGATCAATTCATTTCGAGATGCCTGAACACACTGCGTTTGAAAGGCTGGAGTTTATAGGAAGTAGGAAATACAGACAGAGGAAGACAGTTCCAGAGTTGACCAGTTGCATAAATGAAGGACTGGGAGTAACGGTTAACTCTTGCATTATAGAGTTGGACAGAAAAGGGGTGAGAGGTTGTTGCTAAACGGGTGCTACGTGCCCGTCGTAGAGGTGGAGGGATGCAAGTAGACAGTTCAGAAGAACAGTGGCCATTGAAATAGCGATAGAAGAGGGATAAAGATGCAACAGTGCGGCGAAGAGACAGAGGTTGAAGGGAGCTAGTAAGAGGAGGAGAGATAATGAGACGAAAAGCTTTTGACTTCACCCTATTGAGAAAGGCTGTATGTGGGGAGCCTCCCCACACATGACAGTTTTACTCCAAACAGGGGCGAATAAAACCCGTGTATAAAGTCAACATCTGTGTAGGGGTAAAGACGGTTCGAAGTCGGCTTAGGACACCTAATCTCTTGGAAGCAGATTTCACAAGAGATGTAATATGTATGTTCTTTCCAAGATAAATCCCGAGTGAATGAAACCCCAAGCATGTTCAAAGATGATGTAGGTGCGAGCTGGACATTATTAAACATCAGCGGGTACTCCTGTGGGAGGTTTTGTCTGGTTGATAGGTGCAAGAACTGAGTCTTTGATGCATTAAAAACAACAAGATTATTTTTACTCCAGTCAGAGATACGAGCCAAGTCAGACATTAGGTGTGCCATAGACTCATTCCTTGTTTGTTGAAGTAACTGCTGAGATGGGCATTGCGCGAACCGAATGGAAAGGTGAAGGGTGGATTCATCAGCGTATGAGTGGATAGGGTTAGATGTACAGCTTAGAAGGTCATTGATGAATAAAAGGAAGAGAGTTGGTGATAGGACAAAGCCCTGAGGAACGCCACTGTTGATAGATCTAGGAGAAGAACGGTGGCCGTCTACAACAGCGGCTATAGAACGACCAGAAAGGAAGTTAGAGATGAAGGCACAGATAGAAGGAGAGAAACCGTAAGAGGGCAGTTTAGAAACTAAAGATTTATGCCAGACTCGATCGAAAACCTTTGAGATGTCAAGCGCAATGGCAAAGCTTCCGCCAAAGTCCCGAAAGGAGGATGACCAGGAGTCTGAAAGTTAGGTGAGAAGATTGCCAGTGGAGCGTCCCTGATGGAACCCATACTGACGATCAGAAAGTAGGTTGTGATAGGAAAGATGCTTTAAAATTTTTCTGTTAAGAATAGACTCAAACACTTTCGAGACAGGATGTTAAAGCAATTGGACGATAGTTAGAGGGTTGGGAATGGTCACCCTTCTTCGGGACTGGCTGAATGAGAGCAAACTTCCAGCAAGAAGGAAAGGTACAAGTTGATGGACAAAGGCAAATGAGTTTACCTAGGCAGGGTGTAAGCACAGAAGCACAGTTTTTGAGGACAACAGGAGGGACCCCATCAGAACCATATGCCTTGTTAGTATGGAGGCCAGTGATGGCTGAAAATACATAAGCTGAAGAAATTTTAATGTCAGCCATGAGGAAGTCTGAGGGGGGAAGTGATGGAGGAACAGCACCGGAACCGTCTAAGGTGGAATTGAAGTAGAAAGTCTGAGCAAAGAGATCTGCTTTATCAGTAGAAGAAATAGCTACAGAGCCATCAGAGTAGAAAAGAGGAGGGAAGGATGATGAGGTAAAGTTGTTAGAAAGGTTTCTGGCAAGTGCCAGAAGGAGTGAGAAGAATATGAGTTGGAGAGTTGGGAACAATTAGTGCGGATGAAATTATTTTTAACAGAACGAAGAACAGACTTAGCACGATTCCGGGCAGAAACATAAGAAAGATGTGACTCAGAGGTGGGTTAGCTCCGGTACCTTTTGTAGGCTCTCTCCTTGTTGTGGACAGTATTAGAACAAGTGTGATTAAACTAAGGCATTTTTGCATTAGACATAGGATATGAGAAAGAAATGTATGCTTCCATGCCCGAGAGAATAACCTCCGTAATGTGTAAGGCACATGTAGATGGTTCCCGGCCATGGAAGCAATAATTATTCCAGGGAAAATCAAAGAAGTACTGCCTGAGGGCCTCCCAATCCACACATCGAAAGTGCCACAGACGACATTTCTTTGGAGGATCTCCAGGCTGCACCGGAGCAATAGGACAAGTTAAGATAATAAGGTTATGATCGGAGGAGCCCAATGGAGAGAAAAGATTGACAGTGTAAGCAGAAGGATTAGTTGTAAGGAAAAGGTTAGGTATGTCGGAGCTCTCTCCAAGGCAGTCAGGGATACGGGTAGGGTGCTGTTCAAGCTGCTCTAGGTCATTAAGGATAGAAAAGGTATAGGCTTGTTCACCATGGGGATCAGTGAAAGGAGAGGAGAGCCAAAGGTGGTGGTGAACATTGAAATCTTCAAGAATGGAGATTTCAGAGAAAGGAGAAATGGATAGAATGTGTTCCTTCGTAGAAGTAAGATAGTCGAAGAATTTTTGATAGTCAGTAGAATTAGGCGATAAGTAAACAGCGCAGATATATTTAGTCAGAGAATGACAGGAGAGACGAAGCCAGAGAGTAGAGAATTCAGAAGAATCAAGTTCAGGAACACGAGAGCAAGATAGATCGTTGCGTACATATACGCAACAGCCACCTTTGGCTTTTAAATGAGTATAGATAAAGTAGGAGGATACAGAAAAGGGTTTGCTGTCAGTTGCCTCAGACAGTTGAGTCTCCGTTAAGAAGAGGAGGTGAGGTTTAGAGGAGGAGAAGTGGTGTTCCACAGAAAGAAAATTTGAGGAAAGGCCGCGAATGTTGCAGAAATGAAGAAGTGAGTAATACAGTGGTTCCAGGCATGAGTCAACACCGGGAGAGGGGCATGATTTCTATTTTTCTTTTCTTTCATCTCTAGCTTCTGTTTTGATTGATCTGTACCTGTTGTCCTTGACGGTCATTGCTTTTGTTGTCCTTGACGGTCATTGCTTTTGTTCTAAAACGGTGGCAAGTGCTGTGGCTTCCAAAATTTGTCCGTTTATCAGTTATGGTTCCTCATGCTCATCAATGACCATATGAAATGAACATCTGGCCTTTCGAATATCATGCTGATGACTCTACATTTTACTTTTCCGACTGCTTCGTAGAGCGTCGATCACAACCATGATTAATCTTTTTTTATCCTAGGAAGAAGGAAACAAAGGCCAGTGTCCGTAAGATTGTTTCCTCCAAGAAAATAACAAAGTAAAAGAAAAAAACGAGAAAGAGCCAAATTCCAGATCTGTCAATTCCAAGATGCCTGGACACACTGCATTTAAAAGATTGGAGGCAATTGGCAGTAGAAAATACAGAGGAAGACGGCTTCAGAGATGACCTGTTACATACATAAAGCCCTGAGAGTAGTGGTTAACTCTTGCATTAGAGAGTTGTACAGAAATGGGATGAGAGTTTGTTGCCAGGCGGGTGCTATGCGATTGCCGTTGCCGTAGTGGTTGAGTGATGCAAGCAGACATTTCAGAGGAGCAGTGACCATAGAAGTAGCGATAGAAAAGAAATAAAGATGCAATAGTGTGGAGAAGAGAAAAAGGATGATGGGAGCCAGTAAGATGAGAGCTGATGAGAGAAAAGCTTTTGACTTCACATTGTCGAGAAGAGCTGTATGTAGGGAACCTCCCAACTCATGAGAGTTGTCCTCTACACAAGGGCATAAAGTCAACAACTGTGCAGGGGTAAAGAAGGCAAGGAGTCGTCTTAGCACACCTAATCTGTTGGAAGCAGAGTTTACAAGAGAGGTAATATGATTTTTCGAAGATAAATCCCGAGCGAATGAAACCCCAAGTATATATAAAGGTGATGCAGAACTGAGTTGGGTATTGCTAATAATTATAGGATGCTCTTGTGGATGATTTTGACGAGTTGAAAGATGTAAGAACTGAGTTTTTAAGGCATTAGAAGTAAAAACAAAATCACTTTTACCCGAGTCAGAGATATAAACCAAGGCAGACATTAGGTGTGCCATTGCCTCATCCCTTGTTTGTTGAAGCAACTGCTCCCAGTATCGTACACTGATCAAGAGATGAGTTATCCTGCAACGTCTTCTTTTATTGTTGTGAATAGGTTATCAGTTAATTTCAACACATTGGCAAAACTTACCATTCTTAGTTAAATCGCTCCAAACAACCTTGAAACTTAAGAAAACCCACTTGGTCAGCAGTGTTGTCTTGTTGCCATCTAGATTTGCCGAGATATTAGTGTGCTCTAGCCATATGGCACTGGTGGCTACTATTGTTATAATGTTTATGAGTTACTAATGTCAGTGTTATGACACTTCCTATGCAGTCTTTCACAAGCATATAAAAGAAAATTTGTAATTTAAATAATTCACAGGACAGGTTGTCTCACGGCCTTGAGGTAAGGGAAATTTATCAGTATTTTCAACCTTATTTCTTCATAATTCGTTGTGTCAGATAAGTATACGAGACTGAGAAAAAACGTCCAGGCACCCAGTTTGCAGATTATATGCTAGTCCCATTTTTACCAACTCTCCTTCGTTCTCCTTTCTATAAATGTTTTTCTGGCACATGAGACCTCACAGTGCGAGAAATTCGTCATGCACTGTGTCCAGGTATCTCAATAATCCTGTATATGAAGCGACTGGCAGTAAAAAATTCTGCATACATTATATCATGCTACAGGAATATTATTCTGAAACAGTATTACCAGTGACTTCAGATATTTAAGATTTACAATATCTCCCCGTCCCCACGAGAAGACTGTGGCCCCCAGGTTGGGAACCGCCAATTTGGCTGCATAGTTTTGCCTCCTTTCCTCTTACCCTCGAACTAAACTTGTTGTCTCACTTGTTTATGTACACAGCAATTTTACTGCAGCCCTATGCAATTGCATCTTTCTTTTTACATACAAACACACTGAGACAAGGTTTCTTGAAGGGAGTAGTTCATAATTCATGTTTTAGAATTATTTTAAGTTACTGTTTTTTATGTTTTCATTCTTTCACGCTTCATTTCTTGTATCAGAAAGAAAATGGTAGAATAGAAGGAAAAGATATGACTTTGCCCCTCACTCTTCAACCAATATAAAAACTATGTCAAAAATATGTTCCGCAACATAATTCAAATGTGAGGCTGGGATCCTAGGAAGTGTGTATTAACTGAAGGCCAGGAAGGTAACTACTGTACGTTTATAGTACATACGTTCAGAGAAATAGTTTAAGTGTATTTTTTGTGTTTTTTCCCATGATGAATCCTCCCAAGTTTGTCCTGCAATTCACGCTTCCTAGTTCGCAATTGTTGAACGCTCTTTGGTGACCACAACCTATTTGCTGAAGTGATCATGCAGGTAGTGGTATATTGATTCGAAGCAGTGTGTAAATATCCACCCAGAGGAAACGCCAGCACATCAACAGCTCTGTGAAAATCTCTCTTTGTCTATATACGCTTTGTGAAAATATAACTAATCTTTCTGTAGTTTATTTGTGAAGGTAAGAACTTTTCAACCACCTTTGTTTATAAACTTTGGCATACCTTGTTGCAGAACGATGCGCACTAAGGTAGAGGCATCCGTCATCCACTTTCCCCGATTGATATGGGTATGGAACATCTCAGACAACCCAACCTGCACCGCCAACAGAGCCACCATCGACCCCAGAATTGCTGTCCATACTCCCGGCGACAGAGGTAGCAGGAAGCCCCAGGGGTCCACCTCAGGCACACCACGGCCACTCACAATCCGTATGTTGTCAATCCAGATATAGGACGTGAAATCCACAGCCTCTGCTCTCGTAGTTGTCAGCACGAATGGACCAGTTGCGAAGTCAGCCTCCTGTAATGGGGTTAACTCTTTTACTACATGGACATGTTTTATATATAATTTTTGCTACTAGACGATATTTTAATCATCCTGACGAATGAGCTACGTAGCTGGAGAGTTACTCGTAGCTAAGGCATTCAATAGCTTCTTTCAATCAAGGACTCTGTTCAGTGCTGAAGAAAAAAAATTGTTAGCAGCAAAATAATATTAATAATTTCATGAACGTTTTTTATTGGATTAAGTATCAATCAGTCTGGAGAGCTTGTATTTTTCTGTGAATTGTGCTTCAAATTACTTACCTTCCTGACCAACATACCAATCATTCCTGTCCAGGATCCATCGATTTTTCGTGAGCCGAATGAGTGGTCTTGGGATCTCACATAAGTGAAGCTGTGGTAAGTAATATATTTACGATAAGTGTTGATACATCTTCACAGTGATATGGAGTATAGAGTAATGCTGTTTACATACATTGCAGGTGAATTTTTGTACACTCACGTAAAGTTCATGCCTTGAGCAATGTACTCTACAATGTTCGCCATGGCCCCTTTAAAGATGAAGCGATATCCTCCAGGGGCGTCTGGGTCTGCGATCTGCAGTATTTGGTGATGAGAAATGAATTCTATCGCAACTGTAAGAGCAGGTGCGGAGACAAACCTGGGAATATCAACAGAAATAGTGCTGAATAAATTTTGTATTCAGCACCGTACTAGTCACGAATATATATATA
>JAGKTI010018932.1:0-17340 GCA_018397915.1 Birgus latro | reverse complement strand
GAGTGGAGTGTGGAGGCACACCGTGCGTTTTGTGAGCTTAAACGAAGGTTAGTGGAAGATGTATTGCTAGCTTTTCCTCGCTTTGATAGACCTTTTGTGTTGACTACGGACGCCAGCGGTACGGTGACTGGCGGAGTTTTGCAACAGAAAGATGATCAAGGGTTCCTTCGGCCATTGACTTTTTCCAGCCGTGCTCTAAACAAGGCAGAGTTGAACTATGCTACGATAGAGCAGGAAGCGCTGAGCATTGTTTATGGGTTGAAGGTGAACAGACCGCTTATCTTGGGTTATGAGATACTGATTCAGACCGATCATCGACCTCTTACTTGGTTGTTTAATGTAAATGCGGCCTCAGGGAGGATTGCAAGATGGCAAATCCAGGTAGCCGAATATGACATCAAGGTTGAATATTTACCAGGGCAACAGAATGCCGTAGCGGATGCTCTATCCTGGTTGAGAACGACTCAGTCTAGTGACGAAGATGAAGTTGCATTACTGGTGAGTTCAGGCACTGTGGAAATAGACACAATAGATTGAGATGTCACTGAGATAAGGCGACAGCAAGATGCACACCCAGTTTGGGGTAGATTAAAGAGTTATTTGCGGAATGAGACTACGGAGGTACCAAAATTGCCAGCAAAGTTAGACTGCTTTCATTTGTTGCCAGACGGTTTGCTCTATAAGGAGAGTCGGTCATTTGGCATAGGGGAAGTATTCCAAATTGTAGTCCCAGAAGATAGCGTTCAGTCTGCACTTAGACTTGCTCACTGCTTACCGTTATCTGGTCATGGTGGAACCAAGATTACTTTAACTCGCGCGAGATGGTTTCCATACTGGCCTCAGATGGAGAGAGATGTCGTGGAATTTTGCAAACGATGTACCCAGTGTATACGTTCGAAGCGTTCGGGGGACGCCCCAGGCCCGCTTCTCCGTTTCCCCGATGTCACTGCCCCATGGGTCAGGTGTCACATGGATTTGATTGGTCCACTAAATAGATCAGAGGAAGGGCATTATTATGTCTTAACTTTCATTGATGCGATGACTCAATTTCTCGTTGCGGAACCATTAAAGTCTAAGTCTGCCGAAGAGGTGGCTAGAGTGTTTGTGGAGCAAGTCATTTGTGTTTACGGAACTCCACAACAATTAGTCACGGATCGGGGAACTGAATTTGTTAACAAGGTGTTTCAGGAATTGGCACGGTTGTTGCATATGAAACATGTGAACATTACTCCTTATCACCCATCCTCTAATGGATTGGTGGAGAGGGCAAATGGCACCATCATACAAATAATACGAACTATAGTTGATCAGAACGCTAATCACTGGCATAGAATGGTACCAGTTGCGATGATGGCTTATAACTCTGGATATAATCGGACTATCCGTGATTCCCCTTACTTCTTGCTGTTTCTCAGGGACCCACAGGTGCCTTATCATGTAGTGCAGGACCCATCTTTGAAGTACAACCTTGAGGATATACCTAATTTATTTGCCGCCATGGCAACAAAGGTTTTCGAAAGATGCCAGGACTTTCTCGATCGTGCAAGCACAGAGAACGAGAACAGAAGGGCAAAGCGATGTATAATGAAACCACTTATGGTAGGGGACCGGGTTTATGTGGAGACTGTTCCTGCCAGGGGGGTGGCAAGGAAATTGCAACCTTTGTTTTCAGGACCCTATCGTGTAGTTGATCGGGTAAATGATGTTATCAAGGTTCGTCCTATACAAGGGGGGAAAGTAACCACTTTACACACTGACAGGGTGAAAGTGGTCAAGGAGGAGTGTATTACGAAGAAGCAAAATCGTAATGCAAGAATGGCTTATCCTATTCATGAAGGTGGAGAGACTGGGGATGAAGGGGAAGGTGCAGGTGAGGAAATAAATGAGGAAGAAGGTATCCCAGGGCCTGTAATTGACTTCAGTTTGCCTCCTCCACAAGTAAGTCAGGCTACAGGTAATGGTGGAACTGGCAACTCGGCGGATTTGCTGCCAGCCGCCACTGAGTCAGGGCCAGTTACCACTCCCCCACACCATGCCACACCTCACATTCCACCACCTTGTAGATACAGTCTGCGGTCACATTCTAGTGTCCCAGACTACCCGTTGTGTATGGATAGACCTATTGAGTATCAGACTGCACAAGCAGAGGCACCTGGTGTGACTGAAACACAGACTGAAGTGACTGAGGACAACACAGGAGACATGTAGTTTTTACTAAGTGAATAAAAGATAGTCAGGTGAACTTGTGGTTATAGTTTTACAAATCTCATGCAGATGATTGCTTGGGTTTGGGCGAGTCCATCCCAAATGGAATCGATAGGACCACGAGAGGAGACACCTGCCAACTTGGGATTGGTGTTTTCACCTGCAGGTCGTTTGATGATTACAGGCAATAACTATGTACTTCCAGTTGTACTTAATAAGGAGGAGTTGTTCCAACCTTTGCATGTTGCTCGCGACTTGAGTGATGCCATACTGTGGAATATAGGCCACATGGATAATGGTAGCGCTCTAGTTGCTTTATTACGGACTACTGTGCATGCATTTCAAGTTGAATTTGATACTCGCTATCAGGATTTGAGCAGTTATATAGACTATCTCATGTCAGATCATCCATGGAGTCATCGCTCCAGACGGGGTGCGATCAACATATTGGGGCAGTTTGCCAATATTTTGTTTGGAACAGCTACTCAGCAACAGGTTGATGACATTCATGCTAGATTAGGGAGCCTTGAGACGATGTCAGAGAAGGAGAGGTCAGTATTAAATGTTCATTCCAAGGTATTGAATGTTACAATTAGAAACGTGTCACACATGCAGGCAGCACTGTTGAAGATACAGAAGGCTGCAAATATTTCTTACAGTATCATACGATTGTATTCATTGAAGACCTTAGAGTTGGAGAATGAAGTAAAGATGTATGAGGCTTTATTTAACCTCCAACTCGCCCTGTCTGACATCATAGCTGATCATTTTAGAATTAAGTTGGGTATTCAAGAAATGCTCCAGGCTAGGCTGAGTCTAGATATGGTCCCTAACGAAATCTTGTTGGAATTATTGGGGAATATCTCACTCAAGGAGCCGGGTTTGCTTTTCCCAGCGAGGCCAGAATATCTAGCACTGTATCGTGACATCATCAAAGTTATACCTCGAGGTTACATGTCAGCCGTGAGCTTTTACTTACTAATACCAGTGTTGGGTGACCCTTCTGATGTATTTGACATCTTTAGGATCACCTCACTTCCTTACAGTGTGCCTGCTACGGAGGTCTTCGTGAGAGTACTCCACCAGTATAACTTCCTTGCTTTCATGGAAGATCGCCTTCATTATGTGTTGTTTCAAGATTTCGCCAGTTGCAGGGACCACCAGGACTTGGTGATCTGTGAACCTTTGGGATCTGTCTATCATGTCGCGACCCCATCCTGTGAGAGTGATTCTTTTCTTAACAGAAACAATGCCACTAAGCTCTGTAGGAAAGAGATCTTAACTTCATTCAGTCCAATTTTTGTGAAGCTGAAAAATTACTGGTGCTACTCTACAGCCCAGTCTTTGTATTTCACGTTGAAGTGCGCGGTAAATAAAATTTAAAAAACCGTGCAAGTTGTTAAGGGAGTAGGGAAATTGGTCTTGGGAGATGGCTGTAGCGCCCACAGTGAAGCCCTGACCCTTCCTGCTTATGCAACTCTTGCTATAGAAACTAAGCTCACTGTTTACCCCCATCTCCTAAACCTCAGTACCTCACTCACCCATGCTGAACTTACAGCTATAAACGACTTACCCACTTTAAGACCTAACCTTAACATTACTCCTCTGTTTCTGGATGACCTCCTTAAATATCAAAGTCAGTTGCAGTTGATTGAACCTCTCAAACCCTTCGGTTCTTCCACCTTTTTCTGGTACTATGTCCAAGCTGGGATAGCTCTCTTTCTGGTTCTCCTGTCTGCATATATCCTTTATAAGTGTTACACTACTGGCTGTGGGTGTACATGTTGCAGACTTTAGTCCATACTCAGACGTCGACGTGCACAGAACCCCGCGCATACCCTACTCACGACGAGGACGTGTGACTTCATCTTTGGGGGGAGAAATGTCAGGAAGCCGACAAGCATCCCCTCAGGCAGGTGTAAGTAGACATGCAGCTGTTGCAGGTGTGGGAGCAAATACACCTGCTGGGCGTGAGTTTAGAGTGAAACACGGACAGGAGAGAAAGAGTAGAGATTCGATGGATTCTGTGTACAGCTGTGGGCAATGTATGGAGGTGGAATAAGGAAGGGAGGTTAAGAGGAAGAAATAAATGGAGGAAGGAGGAGGGAGAGATAGAGAGAAGGAGTAATGATGGTGTTGGTTAAGTTGTTTATACAGGAAAAGTGTTGGCTAGGCAGTTCAGACCGTGAGAGCGTGAGCTGACTACAGGATTTTGCGGTGTGGGAACCGTGCTGACGCGGCGAGTCTGATAGGGCCTCTACGGTAGATGAAGCGGGTGATATGTGGATGAGGGCGGTGGATGAGTGGGTGAGGCCATCACCCACCTCGCAACCATGTGACCTGCTGGTGAACATCGGCAACCCTTGAGGCCAGAAAGGGGTACGGACCTCATTTGAGACTGGAGGATAGAGCAGAGCTCTGGTGGACATTGTGACGAAAGGACGCAGCCTGACGTAGCCTGGCGCGGAGACGTCGCTGTGTAGCCAAGAGTAAAAGTTCCAAGGGGCAGCATGAAAGCACTTCTAGTAATAGTAAGTTAAAAGTACATGCTTGTTGTAATCGCGGGTACAACCGGTGAACAGTGCTATTATATTTGTCTGTCGTCTGGGACTGGAAAAAAGGACTCCTAGTTAGAAACGGAAGGAGAGAAGACTTTACATATTTAAATGTGTTTTTCCTGTATTAAGGTAATAGTGTAACTTTATATATATATATGAGTGATTAAAGAGAGTGCTTAGTTGTGACAGCACTTGAAATTATTATGGGATAAAATATATAAGGTGCTTTTAAGCATAGAACTTTTATAAGGGCTTTGATTTATTAATATAGTGTTAGTAATAAAGTGAATTGAGTATAGATGTTTTGTGTGGTTTTTTAAGCACGGAATTTTATATGAAGTGAAATGAGGTGGGAAATACCTCAGAGTTAATTGTAAATATTGTACAACTAATTTTTTGTAATTAAAGCCTAGAAAAGCCATATCATCCTTTCACTTCTTCCAGTTCCCAGTTCTAAGTACATGTGTGTAGTGGCGTGTAGTGAAGCCACAAGTCGCGCGTTGCCGGTGTCGGGACGATTCCACGCTACCCTCAGTATTAAATACGGGAGGATAATATTCCCGAGATAAATATCATATCGACACCTAGGCAGCGGTGGGACAGAGGGTTGAACTTGCAGGTGAGTCTCTTGAGTGTGTGGAGGAGTTTTTTTTATTTGGGAGACATGTTATGTGCTGGAGGTGGGGCTGGAGTTAGCTCAGTTGCTAGGGTGAGAAGTGGTTGGAAGAAGTTCAGGGAGCTGTTGCCTCTCCTGACATTGAGAGGACTCTCTTTACGTGCTAAGGGGTCTTTGTATGCAGCATGTGTTAGAAGTGTGATGCTGTATGGTAGTGAGACCTGGGCAGTAAAGGAAGAGGATATTCGCAGGTTTAAACTTACAGAAATGACAATGATTAGGTGGATGTGCAGTGCGTCCCTGCGTGCAAGGCCTGGGGGGGCTGGGTTTACGATGGAAGAGTCGAGAGGTAGGATGGGACTGGAGTGTATTGGTGCTGTGATGAGGAGAGGTAGGCTGAGGTGGTTTGGGCATGTGGAGAGGATGAGGGATGATAATTGGGTACAGAGGGTGAGAAGTGTTAATATTGGGGGAGGGGTTGGGAGGGGTAGACCGAGAAAGACATGGGACGAGGTCATTAAGTGTGACTTAAGAGTTAAGGGATTGAACAGGGAGGCTGCCAGGGATCGAGCAGCATGGACAGCCGCCATTAGGTGACCAAGGCTGACGCATGCAAGCATGTTGAAGCCTACAAAAACAAAACGAAAACGAAACGATTATGCAGTGATTTTCTTACTTCCATACTCACTTCCTTATTTCTTATCACTGCTTTCAAAGAATCAGCAACATTTCTTCCCTGTTGTACCCTTTCATGCACTTCATCCACTAAACTTTCATTCTTACTCTTCACACTACCCCAAGTACTGTACTTAAATGCAGGGTCATTCCATGGAAATGTCAAACTTTAGTGTCAACCTCAGAATTGATAATTTATATATTATATATCATTTTAAAGCTTAAACATTGAATTTTATTAATCTGGACAAAAAAAGTTTCTAAATTGTCTACGGAGAGAGGCATTTAAAAATGTCATACCATGTCAATGAAGAAAAATTCATGCTGAAATTAGTGATTTTCTTATCTTCATTGACCTAAGGACATATTTGTTGTGAATCCTGTCACTGGCTTTTATTTAAATAACATTTACTTGAACTGTAGCTGTCACTGCAATTGTTTACATATATTTTGCGGTCAGACTGTGGCACAACCTTTAACCCGCCCTGTCCCCCCAACGCACAATGCACGTCACAACTTTTTTTCACGCTGAGACCCACCGACCTGCATCGTACATCATTCAATTGCAAGGCCTGTCGTTTGCACATTTTTCAAGATTCAAGGGTGATTTTTAGTAGGCATATGTGGGAGACTTTCCTCTACCCATAGCCAGGTGGCAACACTGCCTGACCCTGTGCAACCCCCCCACCCTTGGGGGGGGGCGCCATTTTCTCGCAACTCACCTGTTAGCAGTGACCTGGCAAGGAAAGACACATAGCACCACGGTCTCTCTGACGACGAAATTCAAGGCGAAAGTGATTCCTGATGTGGAGGATAAAGATTACGTGGCACCAGAGCTAGTGATGAACAGAAGTAATGAGGAGGTAGGTGCGATATGTTGAAGTGTTTGGTGAGGGAACAACGCTTACATCGCCTATATTATAGTGTGAAAAGCAATTTACTCTTGTAATGCATATACATTCGTCCCAAATAAATAAATATCTACGAGGCTGTGTGGTTTTTGTTAAGTTTCCCTCGCATAGGGAGCGTCTTTTATGGAGCGCGGCGTCACAGAAAGCGGTTGCCAGGTAAGGGATCTCTCACCTGTTTAGGATATTTTTCACTTCAGGTGGGCGCTTTCTCGTCGATGTTTCGCAGAGGTCTAAGCCAAAAAAAGACAAGTTGAAAATCAGTCGGGTTCTGGGGGTGGGTTGGGTAAAAAAGCAGTCGGGATGGGGGGAGGGGTTAAGTGGAAGTACTTCAGGAGTAATGTGTATGACACTTTTTTAACATTTTTCTCGTACACAGCTTACGAAATGGGGAAAACTAACATAACCTCATATTATAAATAAGCATCCTAGTACATTACTAATGTGGCTGTATAAAGAGACTCTGGTAAGCCATAAGCTCCATCACACATGTTATATGTATATCGTGAGGAACATTACCAGAAAAATGTGTAATGTTTCTCAAGCACAGCTTTAAACAAGAAATAATTGCAGTTACACTGAATTACAATTACAAATTCACTATGTTTGCAAAAGTAGTAAGTTACCTGCTAGTTTTTCTTCTTTTCAGACTATAAACCGAACCCGTGGAATGTGTGAAGTGGCTTGGGGTTGGTTGTTGGAGTAAAAGGGTTGATGACTGGATGTGTGGGGTGGGCTGGGTGAGTGGGTGGTCGGGGAGGGGGGTCAGTAAGTTAGGTTTGGATAGGATGAGTTTAGTGGATGCATGGAGTTTGAATGGATGGTGAGATTGCTGGGTGAATGGGTCTGGGTAAGAAGGGTGGTTGGACATGTCAATAGGTAGATGGGTTGGTGAGAGGAGTGGCTGAACAGGATGGGTGGCCTCCCAGGGTAAGCTGGGTGATCAGGGTGGGTAAATATTCAAGGAGGGATGGGTGAGTAAGGTGAGAGGGCTGGGTGGGTTGATGTGATGGATGGTATTGCTGGGTGAGCAGGGTGGGTGGCATTCGTGGGTGGAGAGGGAAGGTGACCATGGTTGGTGGGCAAGATGGGTCATCGGAATGTGCGGGCTGCCACGGTGTGTAGTGACACGGTGCTGGGGTGCTTTGCATGGGTGGTTGGGCTGGTGGGTTGGGTGTGTGGTCGGGTTGGTGGGTTGGGTGGGTGGGTGGGTTCAGGGTGGGTAGGTGAGTTGGCAGATGTGTGGGTGGCATTGTTAGATGAGCTTGGTGGGTGGCATTCGTGGGTGGGCAGAGTGGATGGCCTGGATTGGTGTGCTTGGTGCACAGGTGGCTGGGAAAGGTGGGTGTTGGATGGGTTGAGTGAGCAGGTGAATGAGTGGATAGGTGGATATGTGGCTCCCCTTATGACGAGGGAGGAGAGGGAACTTTAGGGCTAATAGTCATATAACTTGTCACTGTTATTTAGATTTTAGTACATTCTTTAGAAGACACTGAATAAATATTTGGAAGAAAATTCTAAACAGCAGGATAATTCTATTGAATTCAACTAAAACTTCAATATAATTACTTCTCACTGCACTGAAGATGGATGTATACGTGTAATAATACACCCAGTGTAGTCTGGTGGCAATGCCCCCATACTTCGCAATGTCTGCTTACATTTGGTTTTATGAATTTTTTTATAGTTTTCAGGGCCTAGACGAAATTTTCCCTGGGTGGCCACTTGCCACCCGCTTGGCTTTTTCAGAATTCAAGATGACCACCAATATGGCCACTTCCCAAACCAAAATCTAGATTCTACCATATCTTCCATTCCAAGCACAATAGAATTCAGAGTTTGGTATCTATATATATGTTTTGGGGGGCAAAGAATCCAAATGTGAAGTTATTAAACCATTTGGAGCCATTTGTATAACGAAAATCCATGAGAGCATACACTGCATAATACAGTAATCCCTTTACTTTCTGGACGACCACTATCCGGTTACACCACTGTTCAGACATCGCAGGCTGATGTTCGAAACCCAAAAATGCCCAAAAGTTGAAAAACAAAAAAAATGATTTTTTTTCAACCCGTAAGGCTGAATTTGGTGCAAGGCACCAAACAGCTGTGTTTACATTGCATTCTCATGGTCGGCTCCCCCTCCCGCCACTCCGACAGTTGTCTCTGAACTGCCGTGAATTTTTGTTAAACAATCATAATTCACAGTGCTAAGGATTAAGAGCAGTTCAACAATGGATTACTGTACATGCTTCAAGAGCATTTTCACCACTGTCAGAGCTTTACAGGTAGGGTAAACAACCACCACGGACATGTAAGTACAGTACACTGTCAACTGCCAAATATTTCTATAATCGCTTCTAAATCCTCATTCTCTGGTTAAATGTTACTTCATGCTTTGTGTCCCATATCTGAGTGCATAGACTGTGAAAAAGGTGATTTTCTCAGTGATTACCATGTCTCTTACATACATTCACTATCTAGTCAACTTATGAACATCACTGGCATTCTCACCTGTAAACCATCATTTTCTGGTAACAATTTATTTATTTCATGCTTTGTATCCCATATTTTTGTGCATAAGATGTGAGAAAGGGTGATTTTCTTAGCGACTGCCATGTCTCTAACATACGTTCACTGTCTAGTCAACTGGTGAACACCTCTGCCTTACTTACCTCAAAATCATCATTTTTTGGTTAAAATTCAATTAATTCATGCTTTGTGTCCATTATTTATGTGAATGGGGCCTTAAAAAAGTGATATGCATGTCCGGTAGGGAGGTAGGTAGGTGGTTTTCTGATTTAGGTTAGGTTAGGGTCAGGAATGACTGGTGCTGGAGCTTCAGGGCCACTATCCGGACAAGACCACTTTCCGGTCAAGCCTTTGGCTCTATTACAACGGATAGTGGAGGGATTACTGTATTTGAGCCATCAATACCTGAAACTATTTCTGAGACATATGATTTTTTTTTTTTCTTCTGGATTTCAGGACTTCTAGACATGGCTCAGTCAGAACACCAAGCGATGTGCTTCTTCAAGTAACTTTACAACTGTAAATATGGAAAAATGATTCAGTCATCATGGACTGACATAATACTGACAGCCAGTAAAATTCACCAAGATGACATCAGACTACAGCCAGAACTTTCTTGTGGTTCTCCTACTATAGCATGTCACAAAAATTGTATATCTAAATATGCGTCTCCATCCACTCTCAGCAAATTGAGTAAACATCTGACCGATGAGCAGCTTGATAACTCCAATGCTAAGCCTAAACGAGTGCATTCCAGTACAGGTGGTACTGTCTTTGAGTTTAGGAAGTATTGTTTGTTCTGCCATGACATAACTGCATGCAAATTACCTCATGAGTATGATGCCAAGATACCAACAAAATACAGAATCCCTGCTTCATTAGTTACCACTGACATGATGGCTGATCGTGTGACAACCTACAAACAGTACCTACTTGAACTGTTTAAAAAGTGTCAAGATGACCTAGGTAAAATAGTCAGTGACCGTATTATTGGTTCTCCTTCAGAACTGCATGCCAGTGGTGCAAGATACCGTCGCAAATGCAATGCTGCTTTCCATCTCGGTGCTCACAGAGTCTACAATGCTGTCAATAAGCATGCCCCTACTGAACAAGCCTTCTCAGAAACAGCTGCTGTTGTTGGTAGTGATCGTTCAAGAGTTTGGAATTCTGTTGATGATGAGGCAGTATACTCAGATAATGGTGGACTGGTGTTGTCTAGGTGTGGATTAGCTGCGAAAGTCATTCAACATTTCAGTGAGGAAATGATGTCATTAAATTGCTGCGAGTTGCAACCTCGCTGGTGTTCAGAAATTATCCAGCCTTGAATCACAGACTACTGGACGATGATGAAAATGATGATATGGATGAATGTATACAGAAAGTTGGCAAGCAAATAATGGAAGAGACCAAAGAAGCGAAGGAGGATTCCAAATCCAATTTGACAGAGATGTGGCTTCTGAGTGTACACATGAGACACTGATGAAGCTAATAGAAGCTATCAAACCCAATTTCACAAACTCGCTACAATCCATCAGTGTGGGCCATACCATCAGCTCTATGGTTACTAGTCAGCCAACACCACTGCAAATTGCCATTGGAGTGCTCCCTGGAGATCATAAAATGCTCATTACAGAATTGCAAAAGTATGATTTATGTTGCTCATGTGATGTGGTGCAGGTATTCAGGAGGTCAGCTGCTGTTTCACAAAACTGCCAACCTGAATGCCACTGCATGACCATGCTGACAACCCAATGGAAGGCCAAACTTGACTACTCAGATGAAGTGGACACAATTCCTCACCTCTCCAAAGAGGAAATGAAACATCCTATCCAATGGGAGACACAAGGCACTGGCTACAAGGGACCAAAGAAACCTCCCATGCCAGTAGCTGCTACAAACAAATCTGAAGTGTCAAACAACTTTGTATATGCTACACAAGTTTCAATCGCCAGATCCCGAGACCTGGACTTTGCTTTCCTCAAAGATGTGTTGCTTAAAGCCAATATACCTAAGTACAGTGGCTACAATGGACGTCTGCCAAAAGACAGGAATGAGCCCAGCATCAAAATCAAAAGTTGTATATTTGCCCCTTATCAACATGAGGCAAAGTGATCCCGAATACTGTCCTAACCTCAATTAGTAGGGGATTCGATGTAACCCAGCTATCAAATCAGGATATTCTGGTTCTTACCTATGATCAAGCCATCTACAAGACTGCTGTGAATATCACCTTTCACCAACTGGAATTACTAACAAACACAGTGTTCATTCTCAGTGGGATGCATTTCCTAAAATATTTTGTTAGCTGTATTGGCACTCTTATGGCAAACAGTGGCCTGAAAGAGATCCTGCTAACATCTTTTGGCTCTATTAAGAAGATGTTGGAAGGTAAGAAGTTTCCACAGACTCTACGAACATTACGGCTACTCACAGTACGGTTGCTACAACATTGCTTAACCCCTTAACCGAGGGTCGTCACTCTCGTGATGGTCGGGCGCAATGGATCAAAGCGTGGGGCATCACTTTTGTGATTCTGTGTTGTTTTGAATTAGCCCGGGCTTTTAAGTGGTGACTTGTATCATATATCAGTACTGCCAATGTCCAGCAATAGACAGAGCTGCTAATGTCATCAGAACTCCCATCCATTGTTGACAATTTATCCATTGTCCCCCATTCTAGACTCCCCTCCCTACCTCCCCTCCATTACCCTCTCATGTCGTCTGCTCAGCCGCTCTGCGCTACACAAATCTTCCCTGGATTTTTCCACTGATTTCATCCATTGAAATGAGCCCTATGCCCTATTTTTATACAAAATAACATATATACAGTAAGACCTCACTATAACGGACTAATTGGGGCCCAAACCATTCCAAAAAATGTGAAACTCCGATAAAAGCAACATCCGGAATTCCCCCTGCTAATCCGGACTTTTTCCGATATATCAGATATTAGTCCGGATTGCATGAACGGTTTTTAAAACTGTTTTGACTACCATTGCGGTACTGTACTGTGTTATAACTTCACTACATTAATCCAGTGGTATAATATATATAATAATACAGTATTGTACTGTACACTGATAAACATGTCTTTTATTTACCTTATTGTGGTGAACATAGCTAAAGTGGTCAGACAGTCCAGACTGCTTCTGGCTTTATCAGACTTTTTCCGATATATAGGAATTTAGTCTGGTAGCTCATCGAGTCCGATAAAAGCGAATTCCGGTCTATTGAAGTCCGTTATATCGAGGCTTTACTGTATATAAAAAAATAAGGTAATTGATAGTGCCATACACCTGGAATTGGCTAATTATCACTTGGCAACATCCAACCTGCACTCGTTCGCTAATTTCCCCTGCTTTTTTCCCCTTGAAATATGCCGTATGACTTATGGCCATATGCATAAAGCTAATGTAGGGCCTTTCCTAAAGGCCCTATATCAAAACGGTATGCTAAAAGTTTAAGTAAGGAAAGACTTCCCTCAATTTGTAGGGGTTGTTCCAACATTTTTTTAAGGGGAAGCATGTTATGGCTTTCACAAACCCTACATTTAATTATTTGTAACAAAGTAACTCTCTACCTCCAGAAACCATAGAATAATGTAAGTAATTCATGTAAATTTTTTTTTTTACTTGCTAAAAATGCAATGCAAACATATAATGGAACTGAACTGTTGGTTATTAAAACACGCGGACTGTACCTTACCGAGTAGTAGGTCAAGCTCGGGCCCGTCTCTGCCCTAATGGTGACCACTGGTGGTGACATGGTCTTTTTTTCTTCTTCTTCTTTTTAGTAGTTGATAGTAGGTGAGATCCTAAAACTGATGTGTGTAAACCACTTTTATACGTTACCCATGTGATTTAACTGAATATAGAACGCTCAGTCAACACTACAGGTAATAATATACGTTAATACATAATAGGAGAAAGGTACTGTTCTTCGCTCATAGGCCAAACTATGAAGCGTCGTGGCAGCATTGGATCATCTTTGCGATTTAATATCAGACACTGCAAACTGTTTTTCATTTTCTTCTTATACCATTTTTAATTATTAATCAGCAACATCCTATTCATAATTCTTGGCAACAGTTAAGGAGACATAGGACCACCTTACTTTGCATTTTTTCCTTGCTTTAGCCCTTCATGGAGTTCTTCAAGTACTCTCAAATTGCGTTTTCAAGTTTCGGTGTTTTTCGTTTCTTTAAATGTGGTGAAAAGTG
Organism: Birgus latro; assembly: GCA_018397915.1. Classification (NCBI taxonomy): domain Eukaryota; kingdom Metazoa; phylum Arthropoda; class Malacostraca; order Decapoda; family Coenobitidae; genus Birgus; species Birgus latro. The sequence goes on along the minus strand of JAGKTI010018932.1, from coordinate 3,625 downwards.
CATTAATAAGCGGTGTTTGTTCACAGACTGCCACTATCTTGTAAGGCACAAAGATAGACAGACGCCATCTTAGAGCGCCATATATGAGCGAAATAAACCTTGCAGTGCCTGCTTATCCAAACCTAGCCTAAATTTTCGTAATAACCGAACCTTACTTATCCTAACCTTACCTAACCTATTTAGACTAACCTAACCAATTTTATGCTAACCTAACCAGACTTATCCTGACCTGTCCTGGAAGACTGACGAACGCCATCTTAGAAAGCTATTTTTTGGCGAAATTGCCCTTTATCAGTGTTCATTTACCCAAACCTAACATAAATATTCGTAATTCAACCCAACCTTATTTATCCTAACTTATTTTAGGCTACCCTAACCAATTTTAGGGTAACAACCAAATTCATCCTAACCTAACCTAACCTATCGCCATCGCTAAACTATCATATTTACAACATAAGTATTGATTGAAAAGTTTAGTACTGTAAAAGTATATAAAGTATACGTACTAATAACTGCTAATACAGTAATCTCTCTACTGTTCAGACGCCCATTATTCGGATCCCTCGCTATTAGGACATCGTGGGCTGTCAGTCCCCCAAAATGCCCCAAAATTCGAAAAAATCCGAAAAATCCGATTTTTTCCGAACGCGTCGGTTTGAATTTCCCGCTCATGCCGACTAGCTCCCTTCCCGCCAAATCACCCTCCTACTCGTTCTGTCTCAACTCCTGTGAACAGTGGACGGCTGTCCGATCTTTTGCGGTATTTTCGTTCTTGTTTAAATAATGAAAAGTAACAGTGCTAAGGATTAAGTGTAGTTAAACAATGGATTACTGGACATGCTTCAGGAGCAATTATGACCACTGTAAAAACCTTAGAGGTGGGGGTAAACAACAATGATGGACTGTAAGTAAACATTGTCAACTGCTAAATATTTTCCATAATCACTTCTAAATCCTCATTCTCTGGTTACATTTTATTTACTTCATGCTTTGTGTCCCATATTTTTTTTTTTTTTTTTATGTGTCCGACTTCTGGGCATAGGCTTCACAGCCTGCATCAAGGCCCTGCAGTCCTCCTACATTACCATACACCTCTGCATGTCACCACTTCGGCGCTAACACCCACCGTCCATATTGAATACATGCTAGGGCTGTCTCATACAGGACTGGTGTACTGGTATTAGTGGGGGTATTTTTACATGTCGGCGGGTCATCTGGTAGATTAGTAAAGCCTGATTTAATGAAATTCAAATCCTTAAACTGTTCCCCGCCACAGCCGGGATTTGAACCTGGGTCCGTCAGGACTACAGGCCACCTCTCTACCGATTGCGCCACCGCCTCCCCCACAGGCTGTGAAAGAGGTGATTTTCTCAGTGATTACATTGTCTCTTACATACGTTCACTATCTAGTCAACTGGTGAACATTTTTGTCCCACACACCTCTAAATCATAATTATTCCAGCTACATTTTATTTACTTCATGCTTTGTGTCCCATATTTGAGTGCACAGGCTGTGAAAAGGTGATTTTCTCAGTAATAAACATGTCTCTTCCTTACGTTCACTATGTAGTCAGCTGGCGAACACCCCTGCCTTACTCACCTCAAATTCATCATTTTCGGGTTAAAATTCGATTAATTCATGCTTTGTGCCAATGACTTATGTGAATGGGGTCTTAATTAAGTGCTATGCATGTCCTGTAGGGAGTTAGGTAGGTGGTTTTCTGATTTAGGTTAGGTTAGGTTAGGTTATGGTCAAGAATGACCGGTGCTGTTGGTGAACAGTGAACACCTTTGCCATACCTAACTCTTTTTCTGGTAACAATTTATTTATTTGATGCTTTGCATCCCATATTTTAGTGCATAAGATATGAGAAATGATGATTTTCATAGTGATAGCCACGTCCGATACTTACTTACACTAAGCTGCCAACTCGTGAACACCCCTGCCTTACTCACCTCAAATTCATCAGTTTGGGGTTAAAATTTGGTTAATTCATGCTTTGTGCCCATTATTTATGTGAATGGGGTCTCAATTAAGTGCCATGCATGTCTGGTAGGGAGTTAGGTAGTGGTTTTCTGATTTAGGTTAGGTTAGGTTAGGTTAGGTTAGGGTCAAGAATGACCGGTGCTGTTGGTGAACAGTGAACACCTTTGCCATACCTAACTCTTTTTCTGGTAACAATTTATTTATTTGATGCTTTGTATCCCGTATTTTAGTGCATAAGATGTGAGAAATGATGATTTTCATAGTGATTGCCACGTCCAATACTCATTTACACTAAGCTGCCAACTCATGAACATCTATGCCTTACGTACCTCAAAATCATCATTTTTGGGTTACAATTCAATGAATTCATGCTTTGTGTCCATTATTTAATGCATATGGTGTGAGAAAGGGTGATTTTCATAGTGATTTCCATGTCTGATACTTACTTACACTTGCTGGCAAATTGTGAGCACCTATGCCTTACTCACCTCTAAATCATCATTTTTTGGTTAAAATTCAGTTAATTCATGCTTTGTGTGCATTATTTATGTGAAAGGGGACTTAAATAAGTGCTATGCATGTCCGGCAGGAAGGCAGGTAGGTGGTTTTCTGAGTTAGGTTAGGTTAGGTTAGGGTCATGAATGACCAGTGCTGGAGCTTCAGGCCCAATATTCGGACAAGACCGACATCTGGACATGCCTTTGGCTCTATTACGTCGGATAGTGGGGGGATTACTGTACTGTATATAAAAAAATTACGGGAAATTATATTGTTTTATTGTTGATTGACATTGTCTGGAAAAAGAATAGTCATGGTGACTCCCACAGGGGCACTTCCGACATACCAACCGGTCAGGCAAGGCTACCAACTGCCCCCTTTCCCTTAATGCTCACTTAGCATACGTGTAAAAATTGAGGGCTTGCTTGTGCTTTCCTTAGTGTGTAAAGTAGGGACCAAAGTAGGGCCTTTCCATCTGTGTTTAAGCAAACGGCCGTTATTCTCGTAATATAAATATATATATAAGAAAGGAAGAGAGAAGCCTGAGTGATATTTATATTCACCTGAAACTACAGTACCTAATTTATTAAGTATTGTCTAGATTTCCTACGACTTATTTCATAGCATATACATTAGCAGCTAACATTTTCAACCTTTGGCTACCCAGTCTCCCAGATACGTACATCATTCAGTTCACTGTCGTCCTTCAAGGTGGAATCACGTCGCAGTTGCATCCCTCCATTTACGCCGCTTTTGCGCCCATTGTAAAAGGCCCTGTGACTTCTATCCCTACGAAACATCGTGTGGGAAGCGGTAAAGGACTGTAGATATATATAAGTGTAATAAAGTACTAGAAATAATAAAGTGTGAGTGTGCATATGAAAAAGAAATGACAGAATATGAGCGGCAAACTAGCGCGAGTGGGAGGCTCGTACTCGCTCGTATTTTACATTCCTTTCACAGTTTTTTTTTTTTTAGTATGGATTCCAAACTACTTGGAAATCATGAAATAGTGTTTCTAATGATAATATCAGGCAGTGGTATTCATATTACGGGATGTCGGGAAGTGTACAGTGGAGACTTCGTTACCCAACTTCAGAAGTCTCCACAAATCCTATGGTAGTCGACGAAGGGTCAACA
>JAGKTI010018931.1:0-17341 GCA_018397915.1 Birgus latro | reverse complement strand
ATTTGGAAAAGGCCTTTGACAGAGTCCCTAGAGAGGTGGTGAAGTGGACAATGAGAAAGCTGGGGTTGGAAGAGTGGCTGGTTAGGGTGGTTATGGCCATGTACATGGGTGCTCGCACCCAGGTAAGAGTGAATGGAGTTTTGAGTGATGAGTTTCCCGTGAATGTTGGTGTGCATCAGGGGTCAGTTTTGAGTCCCTTGTTGTTTATCATGGTGCTCGAAGCCCTCTCACGTGACTTCAGAGATGGACTCCCATGGGAGATGTTGTATGCTGATGATTTGGTGTTGATTGCGGAGAATGAAGGGGAGGCTGAGGAAAGATTTAAGAAGTGGAGAGATGGTATGGGGTACAAGGGCTTAAGAGTAAATGCAGATAAAACAAAAGTGATGATATCTAGGGTTGGTGGCGGTACAATCAGAGGAGAGGGAGAGTGGCCATGTGCAGTTAGCCACATGGGTGTGGGAAGTAATTCCATCTTGTGCAGTGTTTGTGATAGATGGGTGCACAGGAGATGTAGTGGTATTAGAGGTAGACTGTGAGATAATGCTGATTTCATGTGTGCGGTGTGTCGGGGAGAGCAGGTGGAGATTGTTAGGCGTGAGAGGGTTGAACTTGCAGGTGAATCTCTTGAGTGTGTTTAGGAGTTTTGTTATCTGGGAGACATGTTATGTGCCGGAGGTGGGGCTGGAGTTACCTCGGTTGCTAGAGTGAGAAGTGGTTGGAAGAAGTTCAGGGAGCTGTTGCCTCTCCTGACATTGAGAGGACTCTCCTTACGTGCTAAGGGGTCTTTGTATGCAGCATGTGTTAGGAGTGTGATGCTGTATGGTAGTTAGACCTGGGCAGTAAAGGAAGAGGATATTCGCAGGTTTAAACGTACAGAAATGACAATGATTAGGTGGATGTGCAGTGCGTCCCTGCGTGCAAGGCCTGGGGGGGCTGGGTTTACGATAGAAGAGTTGAGAGGTAGGATGGGACTGGAGTGTATTGGTGCTGTGACGAGGAGAGGTAGGCTGAGGTGGTTTGAACATGTGGAGAGGATGGGGGATGATAATTGGGTACAGAGGGTGAGAAGTGTTAATATTGGGGGAGGGGTTGGGAGGGGTAGACCGAGAAAGACATGGGACGAGGTCATTAAATGTGACTTAAGGGTTAAGGGACTGAATAGGGAGGCTGCCAGAGATCGAGCAGCGTGGAAAGCCGCCATTAGGTGACCAAGGCCGACACATGCAAGCATGTTGGAGCCTTCAAAAACGAAAACGATTACTATGCTGGGTGGTAACCATATAACCAAATTATGGCACCTGGTGGTTTAGTAGGTAAGTAAGGTGCCCCAGTTGGATTGAGCCTGTGTAGGTTTATATCCAAGAGATGGTTGGGGTTTATTGCTCACATAATGCTACCCTGGGATGAGTAGGGCTGGTCACTCTCGTCTTAAATGTCAGGACCAACCTGCCTAGCCCTGAGTTCCTACACTCCTCATGTGGCAACAGAGGATTGGATGATGAACGAATGAATGAATAATAATCTGGTCTTTTGTTTCTCAAAAGCGTCAGTTCTGTCATGGGGAATTCGCTAGCACTCGACACACATATACTGTACATTATTATTACTATTACAAGAATTGTGACATCTCTCATATACAATACAAACTTCATCAGTAAAAAAAATATGAAAAAAAATATCTATCTATCTATCTATTTCCAGACGCCTCAATCCCGAACGGGGTGGCCACAAACAAATCACCTCCATGTCACTCTGTCCCCTGCCATTTCACTACCACGCTCCCAACTCACACACCCCTCTCTCATATACCTCTCCACTCCATCCCTCCATCTCATCCTCGGCCTCCCCCTCCCTCTCGCCCCCTCCACCTCACTCACATACACTCTCCTCGTCAATCTTTCACTCTCCATCCTCTCCACATGCCCAAACCACCTTAACGTGTTTCTCCTAACGCTTCCCATCACGTCATCAACCACACCACAACGCTCCTTCACTTCCTCATTTGTTAGTCTGTCTCTCCATGTGACTCCACATGTTCCTCTCAAATAACTCATTTCCACTGCTCTCACTCTTGACTTCTGTCCTTCCAACAGGGTCCAAGCTTCACTTCCATATGTCAGAGTTGGTATCACAATACTGTCATGTAACAACTTTTTCACTTCCATGCTCACCTCCCTGTTTCTTAACACTGCTTTCAACGAACCAGCAACCTTCCTTCCCTGTCGAGCACTTCACCCTCCAGACTACCATCCTTACTCATCACACTGCCCACGTACTTAAATTCACTCACATTCTCCATTTCCTTCCCATCCAATCTCACTGTACACTCACTGGCTTCACTTCTCTCGAAGACCATCATTTTACTCTTCCCCACATTCACCTTTAGATTCCGTTTCTTACACACTCTCCCAAACCTATCCACCAAGCCCTGCAGCTCCCCTTCGTCTTCACTCAACAACACAGTATCATCTGCAAACAACAGTACAGGGAGTTTCCAAACACTGCCCTCTCTCACTAGGGCCACTCCAACATCCACTGCCCGACCTTGTATCTCTTTTATAACCCCATCCATATACAGATTGAACAACCATGGAGACATGACACATCCTTGTTTCAATCCAACCTTCAAATGGAAAGATTCACTCCGTTTGCCATCCACACGCACTGCAGCCCCAGCACCCTCATACATACTCTTCACTGCCTTCAACAACTTCCCATCCACTCCATATATTCTTAATACCTTCCACAAACCCTGTCCATCCATCCCATCACATGCCCTCCCCAGGTCCATGAAGGCCGCATACAACTTCTTGCCCTTCTCCAGAAACTCCTCCACCAAGGATCTAAGAATGAATATCTGGTCTACACAACCTCTTCCCTTCCTAAAACCTTCCTGTTCTTCTCCAACTAATTCCTCTGTTATTTCCATAACTCTGTCAATAAGCATCCCACCATATATTTTTCCCATTACACTGAGAAGGCAAATGCCCCTATGATTACCACACACTGCTTTTTCCCCTTTACCTTTGTACAGAGGAATAATTATACCTGACTTCCAATCCTCCGGGACTCTACCCTCCTCCCAAGCCAATCTGCACACCCTCCACATCCACTCCACTACTATCTCTCCCCTATGCTTCAGCATTTCACCACACACTCCACCATCTCCTGGGGCTCTCCCCATTTTAACTTTCTTCATCGCTTCCACCACTTCCATCCTGGTGATTTCTTCCTCTCCTCTCACAACCCTCCTTCTCCCTGCCATTCCCCAGCCACTTACACTTGCACCACTTTCACTCTCTATGTTCAACAGCTCATTAAAGTGCTCTATCTGTTCACCCCCTCTCCCTTCTCCACCAGCAATCCACCACTTCTATCTTTCACACCCCCACTGACTTCGTTGGCACCCTGTCTAGCTCTCTTTACCTCCTTCCAGAACATAATTAAACCCTATACTCCTCCATCATAGTACCTCTCTCCAGGTCACAGCATTTTGAAAAAAGAAAGGCCTTCAGCTGGCTCTTCAAGGATTCAACTGATGAGAGTTGTTTCACAGACAATGGCAATCTATTACATAATCTGGGGGCTCTATACACAAAAGAACAATTTGAGAAAGATGACTGGTGATTGGCTCCAGGCTCATCAAGACGCAAGGAATCATCTTCACTAAGTAACATCACACCTGAGCATGCCAATGGAGTTTTTAACAATTTAGCAAGGTACTTCGGTTCACCAAACTTATGAACCTTGAATGTAATAAGACAGTTTAAATTCAAGTCTACCCTTTACTGGTAACCAATGCAGTTCAATTAGGAACGGGGTAGTCGATGCGAAAGAGTTTACCTAGGTAGGATACAGGCACAGAAGCACAGCAGAAGCACAGTTCTTGAGGACAACACGAGGGACCCCATCACAGCCATATGCCTTGTTAGTACTGAGGCCAGTGATGGCAGAAAATACATTAACTGAAGACATTTTAATGCTGAGCCATGAGAAAGCCAGAGGGTGGAAATGATGGAGGAACAGCACCGGAATCATCTAAGATGGAACTGGAGGAGAATGTCAGAGCAAAGACTTCTGTTTATCAGTAAAAGAAACAGGTACGGAGCCATCATAGTGGAAAAGAGGAGGGAAGGATGATGAGGTAAAGTTGTTAGAAAGGTTTCTGGCAAAGTATCAGAAAGATCAGAAAGAATCTGAGTTGGAGAGTTCAGGGCATTTAGCGCAGATGAAATTATTTTTTGCATTGCAAAGAACAGACTTAAGGTAGCACAATTTCAGGCAGAAACATTAAAGACAAAAGATTTTGGAGTGGGTTTGCTCCAATATCTTTTGTAGGTCCTCTCCTTGTTGCTGACATCATTAGAACAAGTATAACTTTTTTTTTTTTTCATTAGTCACAGGATAAGAGAAAGCATGCTTCCATGCCTGAGAAAATATAATGCACAAGGCACACTCAGAGGCCTCTCAGTCATGGTAGCAATTATCATTCCAAGGAAAGTCAAAGATGTACTGTACTGCCTGAAGCCTCTCTATCAGCAGCTCCAAAATGCTAGAGCCAACGCTTCTTGGGAAAGTCTACAGGCCTTACTGAAGTGTGATCGGAGGTGATATGACTGTGATTGGAGGAGCCCAAAGGAGACAAAAGAATAACAGCATAAGCAGAAGGATAAGTTGTGAGGAGGAGGTCAAGTATGCCGGAAGTCTCTCCAAGGCGGCCAGGGATAAGGGTACGGTGCTGAACTATCTGACACACAATAATATCCAGCAAAGCAGAAAATCTTTAAAATAATAATCAGATTGATGATCATGTCAATGTGCCCATCAGAAAACCGGTACTGAGACGTGTTTTGCATACTGACAGGGAGACTTGCACAGGGATTTACAGAGGCCATACCCCCTGTAGATGGGTGGGGGGTACAAAGGCATTATGGTATCCAAAATAATGCATTACCCAATGGGACCTTGGCTGAATTATGATAAATTAACTGCATGAAAAGAATCAGCAGAAGTCAATGCAACTAAATGAGCCACACTTTCATTCCCTCACTACCCATGCCCTTGGCATCTTGACTCCACCTCAAAGAAACGATGTGAGAGAAAAAGAAAACATGAGAATAAATGAACTAACCTTCCACATCATGATATTGGTGAGGGTACCAACTAGCTTTGAGAATATCAGCAGCAGATGATGTAGGTATGTGGCAATGACATTTGTGGCTGGTAAATGCCACACTACCACCATGGCATCTACCCACCTGGCACACCTTAACACCTGACCACCACTGACGAGCTATGATACCTGCCATGATTTATTCTGTAACACAAAATTATGCATATTAATTTTATATATACGGTAGTCTACTTTATTAATACTGACAGGTAGACAAAGAGATCGATACGTAGATATACTGTATATTATACAGAGTACATCAAGCTGGAAAATGTGCTATTATTAACAGAACAATCAATTCTAAACATACACCAAAACTGAGCACACCTAACTTAACCATGAAAGCAACGTTCATTAACCATTTACCAAACAGATGCAGCCTTTCCATATTTTCTGCTGAAATGAGTCTTTCACAGGTTACAGTATCGTACTTGTTATTTTATTTTTCCTGGATTACCACAGCTACTGGGGATTTTTATGAGTTTACCTCTGAACAATATAAATGAGGATTTACAATGTGTAAAGATTTTGCTGACGACTGCCAGCAGCCAGCCATATTTAACTTTCCTAACATGCATTTTCAAATCTGAAAGCTGGCTGTCAAATGCAAGTGAGGTTAGGTTGGATTAGGTCAAGTTTGGTTAAATCATTAAGTTTCCAATTATTCTGACACAGAATACACTAGTACATCCAGTCGGCGCGATGGCTGGTAAACAACGTGGCCAAAGTTGACTGAATGTGGCCAGTTGGAGATCATCAGTAAACACTGCCTGGTTGCTTCCTTAAATACTCCCAAAAAGGTATATTTTGTTTTTCCAATCACTTCTTACATTCAAAGTGGAAAAGTTAACCAGCTATGTTGCTTATGTACCAAAATTACTTACCTTGAGATCGTGAGATTGTTATAACATGGGCGGAATCACTATACCTGGTTGGTAAATAATTACCGAACATTCTTTGGCTCAAGCCATAGGCATATTGGCATAAATTGAGTGCGATAAATGAATTACATATGATGACTCCAAATCCTTGTCGTAAACTTATCAACATCACTGTTGAGTTCCTGAGTTTCTCTAGATATTAAACTATTTACCGAACATATTTTGGCTTTCACCGGACAAAATTAATGGCTCCGGCAGCCTCTTGCACTCGACTGGTTGATGTAACTGGTAAGGTGGCAGGCAGGACAGGGACACACTGTACAAAGCACTGTCACTGGATATAATTGATAATTGTGTGCATAACCTAGCTTTTTTTTCTGGTTGGATTGAAACAAGGATGTGTCATGTCTCCATGGTTGTTCAATCTGTATATGGATGAGGTTATAAAAGAGATACAAGATCGGGCAATGGATGTTGGAGCAGCCCTAGTGAGAGAGGGCAGAGTTTAGAAACTCCCTGTACTGTTGTTTGCAGATGATGCTGTGTTGTTAAGTGAAGACAAAGAGGAGCTGCAAGGCTTGGTAGATGAGTCTGGGAGAGTGTGTAGGAAACGAAATCTAAAGGTGAATATAGGGAAGAGTAAAGTGATGGTCTTTGAGAGAAGTGAAGCCAGTGAGTGTACAGTGAGATTGGATGGGAAGGATATGGAGATTGTGAGTGAATTTAAGTACTTGGGTAAGTGTGATGAGTAAGGATGGAAGTCTGGAGGGTGATGTGCTTGAAAGGGTACAGCAGGGAAGGAAGGCTGGTTCCTTAAAAGCAGTGATAAGAAACAGGGAAGTGAGCATGGAAGTGAAAAAGCTGCTACATGACAGTATTGTGAAACTAACTAACATATGGAAGTGAAGCTTGGACCCTGTTGGAGGGGCAAGTCAAGAGTGAGAGCAGTGGAAATGTGTTATTTGAGGGGAGCATGGGGAGTCACATGGAGGCAGACTAACAAATGAGGAAGTGAAGGAGTGTTGGGTAATTATGATCAGCTGTCAACCCATATTTTTTGAACTTAGCTTTTTCCCATGGATTTTGATGTGTTACAAGCGATTCTGATATTCATTTTTGTCGGAAATAACTCATTTTTTAGATATCCCCCCTCCTCAATACCCGAGAGGAAAGCAGAACGAGTGATTTTCCGACAAATGGACAACAAAATCGCTTCAAACACACCATCATCCATGGGAAAAAGCTAAGTTCACCAAAAAAGTAGTCAATTCAGTCATTCTACCCTAACCAATCAAACCATACCTAACCTAACCTAACCTAGGTTACATTAGGTTAGGTTATCTTCAAGAGTAAGATAAAAATAATTTGCGAGAAAAATGCCATAGAAGAAAAGTGCCTAAGAATTGTCTAAAATACCAAAAAAAAGGTCCAAAATGGTAATTATGAAGTTGACAACTGATCTTCATAAATACTGAGCATTGTGGTGTGGATGTGGATGTGATAGGAAGTGTTAGAAGAAACACATTATGGTGGTTTGGGCATGTGGAGAGGACAGACAGTGAGAGACTGACAAGGATAGCCTAATGACTCTTATCAGAGACGAAACCAGAGAAATGGAGGAGAGGAATAAAAGGAAGCCATCTATAATAATTAGAGGCCTCGAGGTACAATCCGCCGACTCTGTAAATACCGCTTTAGATCCTGTAACCAGACTCATTCTGGGATCCCAGGTAACTCTATCAGATATAACATGCATCAACAGGGACAAAAAGTTGTATCGTGCCAAGATTCTGGACGACAGTGTGAGGAAAAACTTGCTAGATAATGCAAGGAAGCTGCACAATACACAATTTAGCCACATCTACATCAATAGGGACCTGACATACAACCAAAGAATGGAACTGCGTGCCAGGCGCACACAACTTAGCACCGCCAGCGGAGGAGGGGCCAGGGGACCCACCGAAACCCACACAGCTAGGCCGCGTGCTGGTGGAGATTCCACAGCCATACCCAGGACTTCCCGAACCCAGCCTAGCATTGTTGGTCCTCCCCCCACACCTTTGGACACCCTTGTTCCTGCAACCCACTCACAAGATAGTGCATCTATAGGAAATTTAAACCAGTAATCTCGCAGTCCTCCCAGGCAGCAGTGAGCTTTCACAATTTGAAATTTGGATTCTGTAATGCAAATAGTATCATTAACAAATTACATATAATATCTGATTTTCTGTCAGATAATGATATAGATATTTTTGGAGTTGCTGAAACCTGGCTGCTGCCTGAAATCCCTGATTCCTTTGTCCAAATTAACAATTTTAACCTCGCACGTATTGACACCAAAGACAATACCCGTAAGCACGGAGTATGTATTTATATAAGGAGTAATATAAGTCATATAAGTGTCCACACCAGCTGTGATAATGTCTGTGCAATCCATTTACTAGCATTTAACCTGTATATAATTGTTATATATCGTCCTCCTTCCAACAGCAATGCCGATAACCTGGCATTACGAAACTTCCTATTAGACTTCTGTCCATCGAAAGAGGTATTGATTGTTGGGGACTTTAACTTACCCCTTATCAACTGGCAGTCTAGCACAGCACTGGCTGTGAGATATCCTCCCCTCCACCAGTCGTTCCTGGGTTTGCACCAGCGGGTAACAACGCCCACATATTTAAGCTCGGGCAACACTCTAGATCTTGTCCTCACATCTGAGAATGACAGGGTTGGAGAAATTGAGGTAATGAGTCCCCTGCCCAACTGTGGACACTGCCCAGTCATGCTACAATACTATTATCAAGCCGGTGTTGTGACTGATAGCTATTTTCACTCTAAGCGCTCTTGGCATAAAGCTAAATATAACAAAATAAATAGTCATCTGCGTGAAATTCTGCGTGAAATAGACTGGCAGTTCGAATTTCAAAGCCTATCGATTGATGCTATGTATGACAGACTGCAGTCCATCCTCAGTCCATTAATTGACCAGTATGTGCCGAATATGCCCAGCACACCTCCCCCACCTCCAAGATCACCTCCCAGGGCCTTGAAAAACCGCTGCAGAAGAGCTTGGGAAACATACAAACACTCCAGGAGTGTTTATGGAAGACTATCTCCTGAGGCTTCTCGAGCTCTAACACACTACGACTCTCTCAATGACAGCTTTCACAACTACTTTACACACATGCAAATCAATCACGAAATGTCACTGGTCAGAAAACTACAAGTCTCCTCAAAACCATTTCATCGGTACATCAGAAATATGAAAGTGGGTGCACCCTCAGTGGGTCCCTTAAGGTTGGATAATGGAGTGTTATCATCCGACTGTACTCAGATGGCAGAAACTTTTGCTACACATTTCTGTACAGTTTACTCAACACACGTTCTCCATGCTCCTCTCCCTCACCAAACTTTTGAGGGTACCCTCGATAGAGTGACATTATCCTTGCAAGAAGTGAGAAACAAGCTTGCAGGACTGGACCCAAACACCAGTATGGGACCCGATGGCCTGCACCCCAGTCTTTTGAAATATTGCCCAGTCTTAGCTCTACCCTTGTTTTTCATATTTCAAAAGTCTATCACCATTGGTAAACTGCCACAGGACTGGAAAAAATCCATTATTATTCCCATATTCAAGAAAGGCTCTCGGCATACTCCCCTTAACTACAGGCCTATTAGCCTGACCTCTGTTTGCTGTAAAACTTTGGAGAGATTTATAACAGAGGCACTATACAACTTCCTTGATACTAATGGAATGCTGTCAAATGACCAGTATGGATTCAGACAGGGTAGGACGACCAACTACTGCTTGTGTACAATGATGCAACGGCGTGGTTGGATGCTGGGTATATAGTGGATGTCATCTTGTTTGATTTTAGCAAAGCCTTTGACACTGTCATCCATTTAATACTCATCAACAAGCTAAGACTACTGGGGGTCAGTGGTTCCTTGCTGTCCTGGATCTCTGACTTCCTGTCTGGCCGCACCATGAAAGTGTCTGTGTCTGGTTGCACCAGTTCCTTAAGGAATGTTCTCAGTGGTGTCCCCCAGGGTTCTGTTCTAGGCCCCTTGCTTTTTCTGATATACATAAACTTTATACCATCATATATACGCTCCAAATGCAAATTCTTTGCTGACGACTTGAAGATTTACCTCAAGCTGTCACAATACCTGTTCCTCGTTAGTTCCAGACATAAATACATGTCAAAAGGACATAGATATGGTGTACAAGGTCGCTGAGTCCTGGGGTTTACGTTTCAATCTTGACAAGTGCACCGTACTGCGATGTCAGAGAGGCCCAGTTGATTGGAACTCTATTGGCACACTTCAGCACTATCACATGAACAACACCAGTCTCTCTGTAGAAACTATACACAAAGACTTAGGTATCTTGGTTGACAGCTCACTGAAATTCCACTCTCACATAAGAAATACTGTAAAAAAAGCAGCAGGCCTGGCAAATAATTTGTTGAAGTCCACCCTCTGTTGTGACCGAGCTTTTATGTTGACCTTGTTCAAATCCCACATCAGACCTATCCTGGAGTTTGGCTCCACTGTATGGAAGGCTACCACGGAGATCTGAAGCTTCTGGAGTCTGTACAACGCAGATGGACCAAGCAAATCAGTGGCTTGTCCGAACTCAGTTATGCTGACCGTCTGAAAAACCTGGACCTGTATTCAGTAAAAGGGAGACTGATCAGAGCTGACCTTATTAAATACTGGAAAATCTTTCATCACCAATCCCCTATCACACCGTCCAAACTTTTTCTCTTCCTCCATTAACTCACACCAGGGGTCATAGATTCAAGGTGGCCAAGCCCCGCATTTCATCCGAGTGTAGACGCAGGTTTTTCAGTATCAGATGTACAGACCTCTGGAATTCTCTGTCTGATAATACTGTTAGCGCCGACTCTGTTACTTCATTTAAAAAGTCCCTCCACTCACAACTAGGACACATCTTGTTTGATTATACTGAATAACTACAATTCATAATTCGAAGTCCTTCAAGTAGTTTATCAACTCTGCATATGGCACAAAACTCAGCCCCTACTCAATAGTATATTCTGATGATGTGTATTGGGAATGGGGCTGGCGTGCCTGCAGGTATGGGCTGCCCTACTTCTAAAAAGCAAATTCCTACCGAGCCATACTGTTAAATTGTAATGGGGTAGCCAACCAGGTGAGTAAACCAGGTGAGGAGTGTATGTGTGACGAGGAGGGGGGGAGAGGGAGGGGGAGGCCGAGGATGAGATGGAGGGATGGAATGGAAAGGTATATGAGAGAGGGGGTCTGAGCTGGGAGTAGGGCAGTGAATTGGTGGGGGACAGAGCGACATGGAGGCGATTTGTTTGTGGCCACCCCGTACGGAATTGAGGCGTTTGGCAACAGACAGAGACAGAAACATTCTACGAAGAATCAGACTAAAACTAAACTCCGAACGATACCTTATAGTAAGAATGGGGCCATTTGAAAATAGTTCTCTTAATTTCGTACATACCCTGCACTTGACATTCCTGTAATTAAAAACGGAAGCCCTGAGAGCTCGTCTACTAACCAATTTTGGCGAGGATCTCTTCTCTCTTATCCTTCTTCCCTAATGAGTTTGGCTCGAGAGTCGAGTCTCTCTGGCCTTGACTTTTTCTACCGGGAATAATACTCTTTTCACTTTTACAAGCTTAAAGGCTGAGCTTTGGCGAGATTATTTCTATAAAATGATGCTAATCATGCAAGTGTTGCGGAAAGGATGCAGAGCCATTTTTTTTTTTTTAAGCGCAACTGTAAATCTAGTAGTAGCAGTAGTAGCACCGACGGGCGTATGCTTAAACACAGATGGAAAAGCCCTATATTGGTCCCTACTTTACACATTAAGGAAAGCACAAGTAAACCCTCAATTTTACATAGTATGCTAAGAAAGCATTAAGGGAAAGGGGGCGGTTGGTAGCAATTGGTATGTCGGAAGTGCTCCCATGGGAGTCACAGTGACTATTCTTTGTCCAGACGATGTCAATCAACAACGAAACAATATAATTTCCCGATTTTTTTTTTTTTTTATATATTAGGACTTGTTAGTACGTATGGTTTACATACTTTTACAGTAATAAACTTTTCAGTCAATACTTTTGTAAATATGATAGTTTAGCTCTGGCGATGGGTTAGGTTAGGTTACCCTAAAATTGGTTAGGGTAGCCTAAAATAAGTTAGGATAAATAAGTTCGGGTTGAATTCCGAAAATTTATGTTAGGTTAGGGTAAATGAACACTGATAAAAGGCAATTTCGCCGAGAAATAGCGTTCTAAGATGGCGTTCGTCAGTCTTCGCGCACAAATTTGGATAAGATTGGTTAGGTTAGCATAAAATTGATTATGTTAGTCTAAATATGTTGGGATAAATAAGGCTCGGTTGTTACGAAAATTTAGGCTAGGTCTGGATAAGTAGGCACTACAAGGATAATGTCGCTCATATATGGCGCTCTAAGATGGCGTCCATCTATCTTCCTGCCTCGCAAGGTAGTCGCTCTCTGTGAACAAACACCGCTTATTAATGCACTTTTCACCACATTTAAAAAGAAACGAAAAACACGGAAACTTGAAAACGCAATTAGAGAGTACTTGAAGAACTCTATGAAGGGCTAAAGCAAGGAAAAAATACAAAATAAGCTAGTCGTATGTCTCCTTAACTGTTCCCAAGAATTATGAGTTGGATCTATCTATCTATTGCCAGACGCCTCAATCCCACTCGAGGTGGCCACGGACAAATCGCCACCATGTCGCTCTGTCCCCTGCCATTTCACTGCCCTGCTCCCAGTTCACACACCTCCCCTCTCATATACCTCTACACTCCATCCCTCCACATCATCCTCGGCCTCCCCCTCCCTCCCCCAACCCCACCTCATCCTCGGCAACCCCCACCCTCTCCCCCACTCCACCTCATCCTCGGCCTCCCCCTCCCTCTCCCCCTCCACCTCACTCATATACACTCTCCTCATCAGTCTCTCACTCTCCATCCTCTCCAAATGCCAAACCACCTTAAAGTGTTTCTCCTAACACTTCCTATCACGTCCTCATCCACACCATAAACGTTTCTTCACTTCCTCATTTGTTAGTCTGTCTCTGCATGTGACTCCACATGCTCCTCTCAAATACCTCATTTCCACTGCTCTCACTCTTGACTTCTGTCCCTCCAACAGGGTCCAAGCTTCACTTCCATATGTTAAGCAACTTTTTCACTTCCTTGCTCACTTCCCTGTTTCTTATCACTGCTTTCAAGGAACCAGCGGCCTTCCTTCCCTTCTGCACCCTTTCAAGCACTTCACCCTCCAAACTTCCATCCTTACTCATCACACTACCCAAGTACTTAAATACACTCACATTCTCCATATCCTCCCCATTGGAGTAGGCTGTAGCACCAGTCGAGCAGGGCAGTACTCCCAAGGTGGATGGAAGGCTGATGACAGGGAGAGCTGGAGCTCCAGTTTCATCAGCCTTCAGGACTTGTTCCTGACCATCCCCCTTTGCTGAACTTTTTCAATGTCTCAGTAGCACAGAGAGTAGTCCAGCATGCTCTCCAATACAAGTTTCTCTAACTGTCAACACCAAACTACATGCACACTACACTTCCTTTTTGAAAATTAATTATGAAAATAGCGCACAAAAATCATGCCTCGGAGTCCTCGGGGGGGGGACCATGAATGCCCCCACCATCTGCCCCTCTCCCGGTGACGACTAAAAGACCTGCCTGGAACCACTGTCTGACTCACTCCTTCTTCATTTCTGTAACATTTGCGGCCTTTCCTCTAACTTTCGCTCTGTTGAGCACCACCTCTTCTCCTCTAAACCTCACCTTCTCTTTCTCTCTGAGACTCAGCTGTCTGAGGCAACTGACAGCAGACCCTTTTCTGTATCCTCCTACTTTCTCTATTCTCATTTTAAAGCCAAAGGTGGCTGTTGCGTATATGTACACAACGATCTATCTTGCTCTCGTGTTCCTGAACTTGATTCTTCTGAATTCTCTACTCTCTGGCTTCGGCTTTCCTGTCATTCTCTGACTAAATATATCTGTGCTGTTGTTTACTTTTCTCCTAATTCTACTGACTATCAAAAATTCTCTGACTATCTTACTTCTACGATGGAACACATTCTATCCATTTCTCCTTTCTCTGAAATCTCCATTCTAGGAGATTTCAATGTTCACCACCACCTTTGGCTCTCCTCTCCTTTCACTGATCCACCTGGTGAACAAGCCTACATTTTTCCTATCCTTAATGACCTAGAGCAGCTTGTACAGCACCCTACCCGTATCCCTGACCGCCTTGGAGAGAGTTCCAACATACTTGACCTTTTCCTAACAACTAATCCTTCTGCTTACACTGTTAATTTTTTCTCTCCGTTGGGCTCCTCCGATCATAACCTTATTACCTTAACCTGTCCTATCGCTCCAGTACGGCCTGTGGAACCTCCAAAGAAATGCTGCCTGTGGCACTTTGGAGCTGCAGATTGGGAGGCCCTCAGGCAGTACTTCTTTGATTTTCCTTGGAATGATTATTGCTTCCATGGCCAGGAGCCATCTGAGTGTGCCTTGCGCATTATGGAGGTTATTCTCTCGGGCATGGAAGCATACATTCCTTTCTCATATCCTCTGACTAATGCAAGAAAGCCTTGGTTTAATCACACTTGTTCTAATGCTGTCTGCAACAAGGAGAGGGCCTATAAGAGGTACCGGAGCCAACCCACCCCTGAATCACATCTTTCTTATGTTTCTGCCCGGAATTGTGCTAAGTCTGTTCTTCGCTCTGCTAAAAATAATTTCATCTGTGCTAAATGTTCTCAACTCTCCAACTCGAATTCTTCTCGCTCCTTCTGGCACCTTGCCAAAAACCTTTCTAACAACTTTACCTCATCATCCTTCCCTTCTCTTTTCTACTCTGATGGCTCTTTAGCCATTTCTTCTACTGGTAAAGCAGATCTCTTCACTCAGACTTTCTCCTCCAATTCCATCTTAGACGATTCCGGTGCTACTCCTCCATCATTTCCCCCTTCCGACTTTCTCTTGGCCGACATTAAAATTTCTTTTTTGCTGCTGTATTTTCTGCCATCACTGGCCTCAATACTAACAAGGCATATGGTCCTGATGGAGTCCCTCCTGTTGTCCTCAAAAACTGTGCTTTTGTGCTTACACCCTGCCTAGGTAAACTCTTTCGCCTTTGTCTCTCAACTTGTACCTTTCCTTCTTGCTGGAAGTTTGCTCTCATTCAGCCAGTCCCAAAGAAGGGTGACCATTCCCAACCCTCTAACTATCATCCAATTGCTTTAACATCCTTTGTCTCAAAAGTTTTCGAGTCAATTCTTAACAGAAAAATTTTAAAGCATCTTTCCTGTCACAACCTTCTTTCTGATCATCAGTATGGGTTCCGTCAGGGACGCTCCACTGGCGATCTTCTCACCTACCTTTCAGACTCCTTGTCATCCTCCTTTTGGGACTTTGGCGAAAGCTTTGCCATTGCACTTGACATCTCAAAGGCTTTTCATCTTAAATTTCCAAATTGCCCTCCTACAGTTTCTATCCTTCTATCTGTGCCTTCATCTCTAGCTTCCTTTCTGGTCATTCTATAGCCGCTGTTGTAGACGGCCATCGTTCTTCTCCTAGACCTGTCAACAGTGGTGTTCCTCAGGGCTCTGTCCTATCACCAACTCTCTTCCTTTTATTCATCAATGACCTTCTAAGCTGTACATCTAACCCTATCCACTCATATGCTGATGATTCCACCCTTCACCTTTCCATTCGGTTTCCGCAATGTCCATCTCAGCAGTTACTTCAACAAACAAGGGATGAGGCTATGGCACACCTAATGTCTGACTTGGCACGTATCTCTGATTGGGGTAAAAATAATCTTTTTATTTTTAATGCATCAAAAACTCAGTTCTTACACTATCAACCCGACAAAATCTTCCTCAGAATTACCCACTAGTGTTTAATAATGAACAGTTATGTCCTGCATCATTCTTGAACATGCCTGGGGTTTCATTTTCACGGGATTTGTCTTGGAAAGAGCATATTACATCTCTTGTGAAATCTGCTTCCAAGAGACTAGGTGTGCTAAGCCGATTCCAAACTTTCTTTACCCCTGCACAGTTGTTGACCTTGTACAAGGGTTTTATTTGCCTGTGTATGGAGTACAACTCTCGTATGTGGGGAGGCTCCCCATATGCAGCTCTTCTCAACAGGGTGGAGTCAAAGGCTTTTCATCTCATTAACTCTCCTCCTCTTACCAATTCCCTTCAACCTTTGTCTCTTCACCGCACTTTTGCATCTTTATCTCTCTTCTATCGCTACTTCAATGTTCACTGTTCCTCTGAACTGTCTGCTTGCATCCCTCTACCCCTACAATGAGCACGTAGTACCCGTCTAGCAACAAACTCTCATCCCTTTTCTGTCCAACTCTCTAATGCAAGAGTTAACCGTTACTCCCAGTCCTTCATTTATGCAACTGGTTAACTCTGGAACTGTCATCCTCTGTCTGTATTTCCTACTTCCTATGATCTCCAGTCTTTCAAACACAGTGTGTCCAGGCATCTCGAATTGAACGGATCTTGAATTTGGCTCTCTTTTGTATTGTTTTTGCTTTTTCTTGGAGGGAACAGTATGCAGGCCTGTTGCATTTGATTCCTTCTTCCTTGCATTAAAAAAAAAAAAAATACCCCCCCTGGGGGTAGAGGACCCCCCTGGGGGTAGGGGGTTTCAAGAATTCTCCCACAGTATCCCTGCTTGTCGTAAGAGGCGACTGAAAGGGTTGGTGGTGGGTTAGTGCCCCACCCCGTAAAAACAACTAACTTGTAGGAGGAGGCTGTAGCACGGGCCGAACAGGGTAGTACTTCCGAGGGGAATGGAATGCTGGTGATAGGGAGAGCTGGAGCTCCTTTCACTAGCTACCTAATCATCCTCCTTTGCTGACCTTTTCAGTGTGACAGTAACATGGAGAGTAGACCAGCATACTCTCCAAAACATTTCCTCTAACTATCATATGCACTACACCACAGGCACTTTACATATCACACAACGTATCCCACTACGTTACAGGGGTTGACGCCAGCAAGGGCATGCGGCCAGAAAACTTTGCCCCCGCTACCTAGTGGCGGACTTTCAGGGGGAGGCTTGACAGGGGTCCCGCCGGCATAGATCACGGGTCCGAGGCGAGATGGGGCTCGAACCTGTGCTAGAGGGTACAGGGCATTGCGGTTCCCAGGCTGCCGCTTCCGCTCAATAGAGAGGGGCCCGAACCTGGGAGTAG
>JAGKTI010018930.1:0-17342 GCA_018397915.1 Birgus latro | reverse complement strand
GTACGAATCAAAATCAAGGAGGCAAGATGAGCATATTCAGGAAATCAAGGAGCAACATAAGGGGTGGAAGAAAATACAGGAGGAAGGAAATGTAAATTTGAAAGAGATCATAGAACAACAAAGTAAGGAAAAAGTGGAGAAGGAAGTGGTTAGAGTACTAAGAAGTAGAGAACCTTTGGTCAGGGATGTAGCAGATAAGAAAAAATGTGTGATAATATCAGGAATAAAAGAAAAACGAATGACAGTAAGATCTGAAAGAGAGAGAGAGGAACTGAGCAAGGCTAAAGAAATAATATCAGTGGTTATGGAGGGAAACAATGAAGCCCAAGAAGAGATTGAAGAATTGTTTAGGTTAGGAAAGTACGAGGATGGTGGGGCAAGGCCTTTGAAAGTAAAGTTCAAGTCTCAAGTAATAGTGAATGAAATCATAAGTAGAACGTGGAAATTGTCAGATAAAGAGGGGTTTAAAAATGTTTAGATTAGGAGAGATGCAAATGAAGAGGAAGGAGCTAAATTAAAGGAGTTAGTAAAGGAAGCAAAGATAAAAAATGAACAGCAAATGGAGAAAGAGAAGACAGAGTTCTATTGGAGAGTTATGGACCAGAAATTGAGAAAGTGGTACCGACGGAGGGAAGGCGAGACGAGAGTATAAAAAATGATGAAAAAAGTTTGAAAGTGGTGTACACAAACATTGATGGACTAATATCGGCAAGGTGTCAATGATTTTTTGAGGGTACACGAACCTGATGTTATGTGCTTTGTAGAGACTAAATTGAAAGAAGATATTGATATTCAAATGGGAGGTGGGAAATACAAATTATGAAGAAGAGACAGAAAAGAAAAAATGGGGGGAGGAGTGATGATAGCAGTGAAGGACAATATAAATGTAGATACTGTGGAAATGGCAGAGGGCAGGGTCGAAGCGATATGAAATTAGAAACTGGGGAGAATGGTAAGAGAGATATGGCAGTGGTATATGTTCCCCCTAAGATGAGAGCATGGAATGACGATGAATACCAGGAGATGTTGTCAGACATGGTTAGTTATGTACAGAAAGTGATCGAGGGAAGCAACAATATAATCCTAATGGGTGACTTTAATTGTAAAGAGGTGAACTGGGAGGAATGGGACTCAGGAGGCAGTGAATATTCGTGGGGCACTAAATTGTTAAATATAGCAATGAATAATGTAATGACGCAGTGGGTTAAAGAGGAGACACAATTCAGAGGTGATGACACACCAGCAAGATTAGATTTGCTACTAAGAACCTGATGTAATTGAATCTTTAAATTATCTGTGTCGTATAGGAAAAAGTGATCATGTGGTCATTGAGTTCCAGATGATAACAGGGAATGTGGTGCCAAGAGATGAGCTTTATAGGCAAGGAAGATACAACTTTGGGAAAACAAACTTTGCAGAATTGAGAAAAATTTTTGAAAATGCGGACTGGAGAAAATTCAGAGAAACAAGAGAGATACAGAGGAAGTGGGATATCTTTTTAGACCTCTACAATTTGGGAGTGGAAAAATATGTACCAAGAGTAAGTGGGAAAGAAAACAGGAAAAAGGTGTGGTTTAATAGAAGGTGTATGATAGCAAAAAAAGAGAGGGACATGGGATGGAACAAATGGAGAAAGAGAGGTAATACCAGAGCAAAGGAAGAATATAAAAGAACTAGAAATGAATATACAAGAATACGTAGAGAGGAAGAAAGGAACTTTGAAAAAGGTATAATTGACAAATGTAAGGATGAACCCAAATTGTTTTATAGATTTGTTAATGGCAAATTGAAGCAAAGGGAAGGAATCACTAAACTGAAAGTAGAAGGAGAGGTCTACAAGGATGCAGTAATGCAAGCTGAAGTAATGAACAAATGTTTCCAATCGATTTTCACTAAGGAAGGAGAGTTTGTGGAAGGAGAGGGAGTGATTAGAAATGTAGTGATAAAAGATATAAAAGTGGAAGTGCAGGAAGTGTATAAATTACTGGGAACTCAAGATGTAAGGAAAGCCCCAGGACCAGATGGAATCTCTAATTGGGTACTGAAGGAATGCAGAGAACAACTGGCGGATAAGATTCACAATTTAATTGTGTGCTCCTTGGAAGAGGGGAAAGTGCCTTGGGAATGGAAGAGGGCAAATGTGGTGCCAATCTATAAGGGAGGAAACAAGGAAGAACCCCTGAATTATAGGCCAGTGTCCCTAGCCAGCATGGTTGCGAAATTGTGTGAGAGAATCCTGAAAGATAGATGGATAAAATACCTGGAAGAGATGAATATTTTGACTGAAAGTCAGTTTGGATTCAGAAGTGGAAGGTCATGTGTTTCCAACTTGTTGAGCTTTTACTCAAGGGCAATTGATGTGCTGCAGGAGAGAGACTGTTGGGTGGATTGTGTGTACCTAGATCTGGAGAAGGCCTTCGACAAGGTGCCCCACAAGAGGCTGTTATGGAAATTAGAGCATATAGGAGGACTGAAGGGAAGACTCCTGGAATGGATGAGAGACTTTTTGAGTGACAGACAAATGAGAACAGTAATAAAGGATAGGGAAGTAACAAGTGGTGTCCCACAGGGCTCGGTGTTGGCACCAGTAATGTTCTTGATTTACGTAAATGATATGGTAGATGGAGTGAACAGCTACGCAAACCTGTTTGCTGATGATGCAAAGATCTTGAGAAAGGTAGAGATTGAAGGGGACTGTAAAATGCTACAGGAGGATCTGGATAGGATACATGATTGGAGTCGGATGTGGGAAATGAAATTCAATGCAAAAAAATGTAAAATATTAGAAATGGGTAAAAGTACCAAGAGGCCATCATTGAATTATTTGATGGGTAATGAACCAATTAGAAAAGCGAGAGAAGAGAAAGATTTGGGAGTGCTGGTCCAGGATAGTTTGTCACCTGAAAAGCACATAAATAAGATAGTGAGAGAGACATATAAACTCTTGACCAATATAAGAGTGGCATTTCATTACATGGATGAGGAGATGATGAAAAAATTGATAGTAGCCATGATCCGCCCCAGGTTAGAATATGCAGCAGTAGTGTGATCCCCACACAAAAAGAAAGATATAAACAAGATTGAGAGAATACAAAGAACAGCAACTAAGATGGTCCCCAGTCTGGCAGGTCTATCATACAGTGAGAGGCTAGAAAGGCTGGATTTGCCATCCTTAGAGGAAAGGAGAGAGAGAGGCAACATGATTGCAGTGTTCAGGACCATGACAGGAGTAGAGAAAATTGACAGAGAAAATCTGTTTGTGTGGGATGAGAGAGCAACAAGAGGACACAGACTGAAACTAAAGATGCCACGCTGCTTGAAGGACATCAAGAAATATAGTTTTCCTTATAGATGCATAGACCTGTGGAATAGCCTGGACAAAGAGATCGTCCAGTCTAAAAACTTAAACGAGTTTAAGGCAAAATTTGACTTATTGAGAAACAGAGACGGGACTCCACGAGCGTAGCTCATTTCCTGTATATCACAATTAGGTAAATACAATTAGGTAAATTAGGTAAATACACATGTTAACCGAATTGATCAAAGAAAACACAAGAATTAGGGGTGACGACGAACCATCCAGGCTCGACCTAGCATTCTCAAAGGACCCAAATGATGTGAGGAACTTAACCTACCAATGCCCCTTTGGTAAAAGTGATCATCTGGTAATTGAGATGAACGTGGTAGGAGTAAGGGAAGGAGAAAAAGATGAAAAACACAGAGAAAATAGATACAATTATGGGAAGGCAGACTTTGCCTCCCTGAGGAACTTGTTCCAAAATGTAGAATGGAGTAAAATGAATATGATCACAAATGTTGATGAGAAATATGAGTTTTTGACAGAAGTATATAAAACAGGAGTTACTAAGTATGTCCCAAAATTTTCTGCAGCTATGGAAAGGAAGAAAGAATGGTTTAACAACAGATGTAGGATGGCACAAGAGGCAAGAAAAAAAGCGTGGAATAAAGTGAGAAGAAGGTATAGTGAAAAGGCTTGGGAGGAGTACAAGTAGGTAAGAAATGACTATGTAAGGGTACAGAGAGAAGAGGAAAGGAAATACGAAAAAGATATTGTATCTAACTGTAAAAATGAGCTGAAACTATTTATAGTTTGTAAATGGCAAGATGAAAGTTAAGGACAGTATAATACGACTGAGGGATGGAGATGAAACATACGAAAGAGAGGAATAATGAACAACAAGCTGCAGTCAGTTTATGTACTGGAAGACGAATTTAGGGAGCCTGAAATGGAACCCAGGCTGACGGGAATGGCCGAAATTACAGTTGACATGAATGAGGTGCTACAGCTGATGGATGTGGATGTGAGAAAAGCAATGGGACCAGATGGTGTGGCTGGATGGATCCTGAAGGAATGTGCCGACCAGTTAGTGTGGCCAGTTTATATCGTCATCAAGACCTCGCTTGAAAATGGACAGTTACCTGAAGATTGGAAAAGAGCAAGTATTGTGCCAATCTTTAAGGGAGGAGATAGGGAGGATCCACTTAATTGTAGACCTGTATCACTTACTAGTTTTGTTTATAAAATCTGTGAGAAAATTATTAGAAAAAGATGGATAAAGTATTTAGAAGAAAATGAGGTGATCAACACAAAGACAGTTTAGTTTTAGGGAAGGAAGATCATGTGTTACTAACCTATTAAGTTTCTACAGTAGGGTAATAGATGTTGTACAGGAAAGAGAGGGATGGGCGGACTATGTCTATCTGGATCTTAAGAAAGCATTTGACAGGGTGCCCTATAGGAGACTATTGTGGAAGTTGAGGACCTTTGGAGGGGTGCATGGGAAACTATTAAAGTGGATGGGAGATTATTTGCTAGGAAGGCAGATGAGAACAGTAATAAGAGACAAGGTTTCACAATGGAGAAATGTGACTAGTGGAGTACCCCAGGGCTCTGTCCTGGCCTCAGTAATGTTTCTGATATATGTAAATGATTTACCAGAGGGTTTGAATAGTTACATGAGTATGTTTGCAGATGATGCTAAAATTATGAAACATATTAAATGTATTGATAGTTCTTATTGCTTTTCTTTCCTTTACAGGTGGCTTTACATTGAGTGACAAGCCAAATGGTTTCCTGTAAACCAAGAAACCATTTACAACACTGGGTGGTAACCATATAACGAAACCATACGTGCTCCCTACGTGTCAACAAGTGGGTTGGTGGAGGGTTAGTGCCCCTCCTCGTAAAACAAATAACTCAGAGTCAAATGGCCACCCCTTACGGGATTATGGCGTCTGGCAATAGATAGATAGATAGATAGTTGTAAAGAACTGCAAGAGGACTTGGACAGACTACACAGCTGGAGCCAGACTTGGAAAATGGACTTTAATGCCAAGAAGTGTCATGTATTAGAAATGGTAATAAGTGAAAGAAGACCACACTGGACATATAAAATGGGCAATGAGATAATTAGTAAAAGAAAGGATGAGAAAGACTTAGGAGTAATTATTCAGGATGACTTGTCACCAGAAAAGCATATAAACAGAATCATTGGGGGAACTTATAGATTACTGACCAACATGAGAGTGGCTTTTAATTATATAGATGAGGAAATGTTGAGGGAGTTGATAGTAACCATGATAAGACCAAGACTAGAGTATGGGGCTGTGGCATGGTCACCTCACTTGAAGAAGCACATTGATAGAGAGAGTTCAACGGATGGCAACGAAGAAGATACCACGTTTAACCCGCCGAGTCCCAACGACGTACGATGCACGTTGCTACTTTTTTCCGCGGACAGACCCAACGACGTGCATCGTACATCACGCAATTGTAAGGCCTATTGTGTGCACATTTTTCAACATTCGCGGATGATTTTTGGTAGGCATATGTGGGAGACCTTCCTCTACCTGCTGTCAAGTGGGGATACTGCCTGGCCCCACCTAACAAACCCCTTCCCCCCCCCCCCACACTGGGCAATTCACCTGTTAGCAGTAACCTAGCCAGTAAAGGTATGTTGCCTCACTGTCTCTCCAATGACGAAATTCACGGTGAAAGTGATTCCTGAGGTGGAGAACAAAGAAGCTAGAGGTAGAAACAAACAGAAGTGATGAGGTGGTAATGTAAAGGAAGGTGCCACATACTGGGGTTTTGGGTGAGTGAATAATGCTTATAAATGCCTATATTATTGTGTGAAAACCAATGTAGGCTTGTACTACACACAAATTCGTACCAAATAAATGAAATAAATACGTAATTTAAAGTGGCTTGAATTAGTTAACCCTTCCATAGCTCGTTTTCTTTAGCCAGGTACCCTGAAAAAAAAAGGAAAACGTAAGGTTAAGTGACACCTGTATCAACATTTTTTTACCTCAGGATCGCGATTCACTATGAATTTTCGATGTTTCTCACCAGAAGCGAAGGTTTCAGCCAAAAAACAAAAAGTTGAAAATCGGTCGGGATCTGGAGGTAGGCTGGGTAAAAAACCGGTCGGGACTGGACGGGTTAAGGGAACTCACCTACGAGGAGAGATTGTAAAAACTGAAGTTACCAACGCTGTGCGAGAGAAGGGAAAGAGTTGACTTGGTCATGATATTTAGAAATGTAAGAGAATTGGAAAGGGTGGATAGAGAGGATCTTTTTGTGTTGGATGATGGAAGAACAAGAGGTCATGACTTCAAGTTGAGTAAAAGTAGATGTCTTAATGATCTCAAAAGGTTCAGTTTCCCGAACAGAAGCATAAGTATTTGGATTGACTTAGACGAAGAGGTGGTGCAGGTGAAAAATATTCATGTATTTAAAACTAGATTAGATGAATGTAGATATGGAGACAGGACAACACGAGCTTAGCTCAATTTCTGTACAGTATACTACAAATAGGTAAATACAAATAGGCAAATACACACATACACAGGTCGCCGACGGAGACAGACTTCTTCCTGGATCGCAGGGAAATAATCGCTGAATCAGCAGCGAAAGGTAACCAGCCTATTGTGATTGTGTAAATGAGTGCGTGAGTGGTGGTCCCGTCGGACTTTAGTTAAAAAAAAAAAAAAACGCTGGTTTCGGGATAAAGAGGACACGAAACAGTAGAATAGAAAATTTTCCGTATGGTTGTATCATGGCGGAAAGCGACGGCGGTTTGTTTACATATGGCGAAAGGAAATTTGTGGGTTTCTCCGATGAAGATGCGAGAAATGGAAGTACCAAACTGAATCAAACAAGAGTAGCAAGAAGTAGAAAAAACGGCGGAGAGGAATGTCCAGGAATTGAAGAAGGTATGGGTAGTAATTAGAGAGCTGCAGGAGCGGACCTTACAACAGGAGAGAGAGATCAAAGTCTTACAGAACAAGTTGGAAAAAGTTTACACACTCAGTGCGGAACAAGAAAGAGAAGTCACGGAATTAAAAGTGAGTAATGAATCTGCCACAAATGAAATAGAACAGCTCAAGAGGGAAAACAAGAGGTTGGAAGAAGAAAGAGACAATGAAAAATTAGATGAGTATGATTCAAAATCAAGGATGCAAGATGAACGTATTAAGGAAATCAGGGAGCAACAAAAGGGGTGGAAGAAAATTCAAAAGGAAGGGAATGTAAATATGAAAGAGATTATTGAACAACAAAGCAAGGAAAAGGTGGAGAAGGAAGTGGTTACGGTACTGAAAAGTAGAGAATCTTTAGTCAGGGATGTAGCAGATAAGAAAAAATGTGTAATTATTTTAGAGGTAAAAGAAAAGCGTATCACGATAAGATCTGAAAGAGAAAGAGAAGAATTGAGTAAAGTTAAAGAAATATCAGTAGTCATGGAGGGTAACAACGAAGCCCAAGAAGAGATAGAAGAAATGTTTAGGTTAGGTAAGTACGAGGAATGAGGGGCAAGGCCATTGAAGGTGAAGTTTAAGTCCCAGGCAATAGTAAATGAAATCATGAATAGGACATGGAAATTGGCAGACAAAGAGGGGTTCGAAAATGTCTGGTTAAGGAGAGATGCAAATGAGGAAGAAAGAGCTAAAATAAAGAAGTTAGTAAAGGAAGCTAAGGCAAAAAACGAACAGAGAACGGAGAAGGAGAAGACAGTGTTTTATTGGAGAGTTATGGACCAGAAATTGAGGAAGTGATACTGACGGAGAGGAGGAGAAAAGATGGTATAATTAATAATGAAAAAAGTTTGAAAGTGGCGTACACTAATGTTGATGGATTAATATCGGCAGTGTTAGAAATCAACGATTTCTTGAGGGTACATGAACCTGATATTATGTGCTTTGTAGAGACCAAGTTAAGGGAGAATATTGATATCCATATTGGAGATGGCAAATACAAATTGTGGAGAAGAGACAGAAAAGATAAAATGGGGAGAGGAGTGATGATAGCAGTGAAGATCAACTTAAGTGTAGATTCTGTGGAAATGGGAGAGGGTAGGGCTGAAGTGATAAACATGAAATTGGAAACTGGAGAGAACTGTAAGAGAGATATAGTAGTAGTATATGTTCCACCTAAGACAAGAGCATGGATTGATGATGAATACCAGATGTTGTCAGACAAGGTTATTTATCTACAGAAAGTGATTGAGAAAAGCAGCAATATAATTCTAATGGGTGATTTTAATTGTAAAGAGGTGAACCAGGAGGAATGGGACTCAGGAGGTGACAAAGATTCGTGGGGCATTATATTGTTAAACTCACCTGGTTGGCTACCCCATTACAATTTAACAGTATGGCTCGGTAGGAATCTGCTTTTTAGAAGCAGGGCAGCCCATACCTGCTGGCACGCCAGCCCCATTCCCTATACACATCATCTGAATATACTATTGAGTAGGGGCTGAGTTTTGTGCCATATGCAGGGTTGATAAACTACTTGAAGGACTTCGATTATGAATCGTAGTTATTCAGTATAATCAAACAAGATGTGACCTAGTTGTGAGTGGAGGAACTTTTTAAATGAAGTAACTGAGTCGGCGCTAACAGTATTATCAGACAGAGAATTCCAGAGGTCTATACATCTGATACTGAAAAACCTGCGTCTACACTCGGATGAAATGCGGGGCTTGGCCACCTTGAATCTATGACCCCTGGTGTGAGTTAATGGAGGAAGAGAAAAAAGTTTGGGCGGTGTGATAGGGGATTGGTGAGGAAAGATTTTCCAGTATTTAATAAGGTCAGCTCTGATCAGTCTCCCTTTTACTGAATATAGGTCCAGGTTTTTCAGACGGTCAGCATAACTGAGTTCGGACAGGCCACTGATTTGCTTGGTCCATTCATTGTGATGAATAATGTAATGACGCAGCGGGTCAAAGAATAGACACGATTCCGAGGTGATGTCACACCAGCAAGATTGGATTTACTGCTAACCAAAGAACCTGACGTAATTGAATCCTTGAAATATCTGTGTCCTATAGGAAAAAGTGATCACGTGGTCATTGAGTTCCAGATGATAATAGGGAACCTGGTGCCAAGAGACGAGCTCCATAGGCAGGGAAGATACAACTTTGGGAAAGCAAACTTTACAGAATTGAGAACAATTTTTGAAAATGCAGATTGGAGAAAATTCAGAGAAACAAGAGAGATTCAGAGGAAGTGGGATATCTTTCTAGACCTCTATAATTCAGGAGTGGAAAAATATGTTCCAAGAGTAAGTGGGAAAGAATACAGGAAAAAGGAGTGGTTTAATAGATGGTGTATGATAGCGAAAAAAGAGAGGGACATGGGGTGGAACAGATGGAGAAAGAGATGTAAGAACAGAACAAAGGAAGAATATAAAAGAACTAGAAATGAATATACAAGAATTCGTAGAGAGGAAGAAAGGAACTTTGAAAAAGGTATAATTGACAAATGTAAGGATGAACCCAAATTGTTTTATAGATTTGTTCATGGCAAATTGAAACAAAAGGAAGGAATCACCAAACTGAAAGTAGAAGGAGAGGTCTAGAATGATGCGGCAGTGCATGCTGAAATAATGAACAAACTTTTCCAATCAGTTTTTACTGATGAAGGGGAGTTTGTGGAGTGACTAGGAATGTGGTGATAAAAGATATAAAAGTGGAAGTGTACAAATTACTGGAAACTCAAGATGTAAGGAAAGCCCCAGGACCAGATGGAAATTCAAATTGGGTACTGAAGGAATGCAGAGAGCAACTGGCGGATAAGATTCACAGTTTAATTGTGTGTTCGCTGGAAGAAGGAAAAGTGCCTTGGGAATGGAAGAGAGCAAATGTGGTACCAATTTACAAGGGAGGAAACAAGGAAGAACCCCTGAACTATAGACCAGTGTCCCTAGCCAGCATGGTTGCAAAATTGTGTGAGAAGATTCTGAAAGATAGATGGATAAAATATCTGGAAGAGATGATTATTTTGACTGAAAGTCAATTTGGATTCAGAAGTGGAAGGTCATGTGTTTCCAACTTGTTGAGCTTTTACTCAAGAGTGATTGATGTACTACAGGAGAGAGACGGTTGGGTGGATTGTGTATACAGTAAGACCTCACTATAACGGACTAATTGGGGCCCAAGCCAGTCCGAAAAACGCGAAATTCCGATAAAAGCGACATCCGAACTTACCCCTGCTAATCCGGACTTTTTCCGATATATCAGACATTAGTCCGGATTGCATCAGTGGTTTTCACCACCATTGCAGTATTGTACTGTGTTATACTTTCACTACATTAATCAAATGGCATAATAATACTGTACTGTGCACTGAAAAACATGTCTTTTACTTGTCTTATTTTGTTGAACACAGCTGAAGTGGTCATACAGTCCGGACTGCTTTCTGGCTTTATTGGACTTTTTCCGATATATAGGAGTTTAGTCCGGTAGCTCCTTGAGTCCAATAAAAGCGAATTCCGGTATATTGAAATCCGTTATATCGAGGTTTTACTGTATTTAGATTTGGAGAAGGCCTTTGACAAGGTACCCCATAAGAGACTAATGTGGAAATTAGAGCATATAGGAGGACTGAAGGGTAACCTCCTGGAATGGATAAGAGACTTTTTGAGAGA
Organism: Birgus latro; assembly: GCA_018397915.1. NCBI lineage: Eukaryota > Metazoa > Arthropoda > Malacostraca > Decapoda > Coenobitidae > Birgus > Birgus latro. Next base: position 6,388 of record JAGKTI010018930.1, on the reverse strand, counting down.
CAGACAAATGAGGACAGTAATAAAGGACAGGACATCTGGATGGAGAGAAGTAACAAATGGTGCCCCACAGGGCTCGGTGTTGGCGCCAGTAATATTCCTCATTTACGTAAATGATATGGTAGATGGAGTGAACAGTTATGCAAGTCTGTTTGCTAATGATGCAAAGATCTTGAGGAAGGTAGAGATTGAAGGGGACTGTAAAATGCTGCAGGAGGATCTGGATAGGATACATGACTGGAGCTGGATGTGGGAAATGAAATTCAACGCAAAAAAACGTAAAATATTGGAAATGGGTAAAAGCACCAAGAGACTATCACTGAATTATTTGATGGGTAATGAACCAATCACAAAAGTGAGAGAAGAGAGAGATTTAGGAGTTCTGGTCCAGGATAGTTTGTTACCTGAAAAACACATTAACAAGATTGTTAGAGAGACGTATAAACTCTTGACCAGCATAAGAGTGGCATTTCATTACATGAAGAGATGATGAAAAAACTGATAGTGGCCATGATCCACCCCAGGTTAGAATATTCAGCACTAGTGTGGTCCCCACACAAAAAGAAAGATATAAACAAGATTGAGAGAATACAAAGAACAGCAACCAAGATGGTCCCCAGTCTGGCAGATCTGTCATACAGTGAGAGGCTAGAAAGGCTGGATTTGCCTTCCTTGGAGGAAAGGAGAGAGAGGGGTGACACGATTGCAGTGTTCAGGACCATGATGGGAGTAGATAAAATTCTATCTATCTATCTATTGCCAGACGCCTCAATCCCGAACGGGGTGGCCACAAACAATTCGCCTCCATGTCACTCTGTCCCCTGCCATTTCACTACCATGCTCGCAACTCACACCCCCCTTTCTCATATATGAGTAGATAAAATTGATAGAGAAAATCTGTTTTTATGGGATAAGAGAGCAACAAGAGGACATGGACTGAAACTGAAGAAGCCACGCTGCTTGAAGGACATCAAGAAATATAGTTTTCCTTATAGATGCATAGACCTGTGGAATAGACTGGACAAAGAGATCGTCCAGTCTAAAAACTTAAACGAGTTTAAAGCAAAATTTGATTTACTGAGAAAGAGACGGGACCCCACGAGCGTAGCTTATTTCCTGTATATCACAATTAGGTAAATACACACACACACACATACACTACCATATCCATCTTCCTTACCCTGCCAGAATAACTTGTAATGACAATCCCTCCTGGCAACCATTCTGGCTGATTCTCTCATACATCTGACTTCTTGCACACATCCAACATCCACCCACCTCCTTCTCAACACCTGAACTACTTCCCCTGCTCTACCCCTCAAACTTCCCGCATTCCATGATACCACTCTGATCCCTTTGGGTGATTTAGTTTCTTCAGGCTTGCTTTGATTCCCATTCTTTTTTGTCATAATCGGTAAAAAATATCTAATAGTTTAAAGACACATTTATCAGGAGAGGAGGTGGTGGCCAGAGTGTCTGGAGTGCCTGGCCAGGATTTCAGCTCAGTGTGATATTCATTTCAGCCAGAGCAGTTAGGTAACAAGGGTTCCTAATCTAGGCCTCATTTGGAATACTCTGCTTTGGTACTCAGGCAGTAAACCCTTAGAGGCTAATAAATATAAAATTTTAAATATGATTTTTAGCAATGACTGTCATTAGATTTTGTATTGTTTTCATTAGTAACACAAAGCTGTCATTTTCCCCAGTCTGGTCATCTGTCTCTTGAGATTCCATTTCTGACTTAATGTGTTTCCTCCACAGAGCGTGGTACTACTGCAAAGCTTGCCATGAGGACATCAAAGATGAAACTCTTATCAAGAAGTGCAAATGCAAGAACTGTAAGTATCAAGTAGTTTTTCTTACTCATTCACTTGACAGTAAGCAACTTTATTTGGGGGGAGCTAATGTGGCTTTTTTTGTTTTTTTTTTCCAGAATATTAATAATGTGCCACATTCCAGCAGTTTTACAAACAGGAGATGCTTTGTCTTCCTGAGAAATGGATAACTACAGAAGACTTTTGACTAAGTCATTTTCCTAGTTGGTGTGCAGCAGTGTTGTATATATTTTGCATATTCATTGCCTCTTTCAGCATGACATGTTTATTAATATATGTACATATTCTTGTTACATTAAAAAAAATGCAGTACAGAAGAACCTGAGACAATTAACAAAGTACAATAAAACCTCCATAATTTAGAATTTGGTTTGTATTTTTTGATAACGCAAAATTCTTTTCTATAAGTGATGAATTGATAAGTACTTCATTAACTTCCTATTTTTTAGTGTGATGCTTAAGATAAATCTCTCTAAATACAGTGAATGTTTTACAGAATTTTGGTACAGTTCCATATTATAGATAGAGTCCCATATATGTATGATATGCATGTGTTCAAGGGGAGGTGAATACTTCCTACTCTGGATTTCCTTCGTTCACTGATTCGTATTCCAAATGAGATTGAAAAGTTGTGTGTTACATCCACCCACCTTGTGTGTGTAACTGTAGATTAGGCTAATAATTACTATGTTGAAGTTTCTGTGGATAAAGAAATTAGCAGTATAGTACTTGGGTATAACTCAGCTCCTGACAGGTGACTGAATTTCAATAAGAGTTGGTAAAATTATCCCCCCCCACCCTCCGCATCAAGATGTTTCACAATCTGAGTTACCCTTAAATTTTCACAAAGTGGAAGAAATGCACAGATCACTGTTTCTGTGGTGTATTGTGGATCGTTCATTTTTACGTTTCATTTATTAAAGCCCCAACATGCTTGCATCCGTCGACCTTGGTCTCCTAGTGGCGACTCTCCATGCTGCTCGATCTGTTGCAGCCTCCTTAGCACTGGGGTCACACTGTATGGCCTTGTCCCAGTTTTTTTTTTTTTTTTTTTTTTAATCTGCTTCTCTCAACCTCACCCTTGACGTTCATACCTCTCTCTTCCATACTCAGCTGTCATGCTCCATCCTCTCAATTTGCCCAACTTATTTTAGTCTATCCTTCCTCATCACAACACAAGTAAATTCCAGTTTTAGCCCTCCTCTCAACTCTTCACACGCAATCCTGGTCCCCCCAGGCTGCGCATTCAAGGACACACTACACATACAAGTTATTATAAATCTTCCAGGTCAAGTGTGTTTCATGAATTGCCTCCTTATTATATACATTATGTGTCCAATTGCAACTTGAGTGTTAAAATATAGTCAGCTGGATGTTTGTCTGTGAAGTATCCAATTGCTGTTCAGATTTTTTTTTAATTAAATAACAACAGTGGAAGGAAAAACAAATGAATAAAAAAAATAATGCATACACCAGATTACTGGCATCCTCCATTCACAAAATATCTGTACCAGTTGGACTTGAACAGCTGTAGGTTGAAGTTTGGGGGGAAACAACCTCGGGGAAGCAAGTTCCAGAGAGATGCGGTTCGGGGAATAAAAGAATTCTGATAGGCAGAAGTTCTGCAATATGGCTGTGTGACATTTCAGTCATGAGTGCCACCAGATGCCTGTGTAGCACAAGGATATAAAATAATGCAAGGGAGGCAACATTCCTTCTTATTTTTATTTTTTATTTATTTATTTATTTTTTTATGCAAGGAAGAAGGAACCAAAGGCCACAGACCTGCACACTGTTCCTTCCAAGGAAAAGCAAAAATAATACAAAAGAGAGCCAAATTCAAGATCTGTTCATTTCGAGATGCCTGGACACACTGCGTTTGAAAGACTGGAGATCATAGGAAATAGGAAATACAGACAGAGGAAGACAGTTCCAGAGTTGACCAGTTGCATAAATGAAGGACTGGGAGTAACGGTTAACTCTTGCATTAGAGAGTTGGACAGAAAAGGGATGAGAGTTTGTTGCTAGACGGATACTACGTGCCCGTCGTAGAGGTGGAGGAATGCAAGCAGACTGTTCAGAGGAACAGTGACCGTTGAAGTAGCGATAGAAGAGAGATAAAGATGCAACAGTGCGGCGAAGAGACAAAGGTTGAAGGGAATCAGTAAGAGGAGGAGAGTTAATGAGATGAAAAGCCTTTGACTCCACCCTATTGAGAAGAGCTGCATGTGGGGAGCCTCCCCACACGATAGTTGTACTCCATACACAGGTGAATAAAACCCGTGTACAAGGTCAACAACTGTGCAGGGGTAAAGAAAGTTCGGAATCGGCTTAGCACACCTAATCTCTTTGAATCAGATTTCACAAGAGATGTAATATGTTCTTTCCAAGACAAATCCCGAGAGAATGAAACCCCAAGCGTGTTCAAGGATGATGCAGGACATAACTGTTCATTATTAAACATTAGTGGGTAATCCTGAGGAAGATTTTGTCGGGTTGATAAGTGTAAGAACTGAGTTTTTGATGGATTAAAAATAACAAGATTATTTTTACCCCAATCAGAGATATGAGCCGAGTCAGACATTAGGTGTGCCATAGGTAGTTTATATATAATGGCAGGGTTATTAATAATTCCAACAGCTTTGTTTTGAATTTTGTATAGTTGTTTTAGTGCAACCTCTCCACATCCATTCCACAAGGGTGAGCAATATTCAGCTGAGAGCACACCTGACTCTTATGAATTATAGCGAACTGCTCGTACAGTGAAGAAGTTACGGACTCTGTACAATAATCCAAGTTTCTGTGAGGCGGTTTTAGCGATTGAATTGACATGTGAGGTCCAGCTGATGGTGACAAGTTGAATAAATTTAATATATAGCCCTCAGATACTAGTGATACACATGTTAAATGGCTACAAAATGACTCCTGTTATTCAGCCTCCCCTCTACCTTTTCCTTTAAGTAGGCAACATACGAACATACGGTTTCAGATCCAGAGCTCCTTCAGCTGTGGGGATGCGGCATATTCCGTTGTTAGATTTAAAAGATATTTACAGTAAGGTCTAATGCAGGATAGGTTTGATAAATTTTCATGAAATATGATTTTGCTTCACATACAGTACTTATATGTAATTCAATGGAGATTATAGGGTTAGGTTCTGTGTGAGGCCAGAGAATGTATTATATAGTTAGGTTCTTTGTGAAGCTGCAGAAAGTAGGGTTAGGTTTTGTATGTGGCCAATAAAAGTTAATAAGTTGTCAGAACATGTTTATTCTCTGATAAAGAATAACATTTTTACTAACCGAAGAACTAATTCAGCTAAATCAGAACTCGAGAACAGTTGAATGAACAACTGATGCAGTGGGAGCACCTTAGTAAACAGCTGACACAGGAGTCTTTATTTACCAACACAGTGGCCAAAGAATGGCACCCTAATTAGTGCTGATTTATCGAAACCTAACGAAAATTATCCTAACTTAACCTCATTTACTTTAGCCTACCCACACTTAAACTAATGTATCCTAATCTAACTTAAATTGTCATAATCTAACCTGATTTATTCAAAACTAATCTTATGTAATGTAATTTATCCAAACCCAGTACCTGAATAATAACCCCTAAACATACTGGAGGGACTGGATCAACAGTGTGTACATCAGTTCTGTTACTCTTATTCATGAAGCAGACGACCCTTTTCTCTCACATTTCTCATAACTATTGTTGTGAACCAGCATTGTTATCAGTGTACTTGGTCTGTGAATACAAAATTCTCAATTAACCATTCCTAACCATCAGTTTCTGTCCTCTTGAGTACAACACTTCTCATAACATCTCTTGTTCTTGTGGTTACATTTACCCTTAAATTTATATTGTCACTTCAGATTATTCTTAATAATTACCTTTGAGATCAAAAGCTTATTTCCATCACAGGTATCTACTGAAATACTATTAGTGAGTGTGTAATGCATTAAGTGCTATTACATTTCAAGGTTGTTTGTGTGTGGATGCCAGTTGCTGTGTGGCACAATGTTACCACAGTGACTAAAATGGAGCTTCCCAGCAACATATTGCTCTTGCCGCCCATATCTTTATGTATATTTTTACTCACCCGTCTGGTCAGAGCGGTTACTCACCTGTCTGGTCAAATGGTATATTAACAGCTATTCTGGAGGTGTTCACCATCCACTCACTAAGTGTAGTAAACTGCTCTCGGTTGCCTGCTCTTTCCTTTGTTCCTTCCTTATTTCCTTTGTTCCTTCTCTGTCATTCTTTCCTCCATTCTTTCCACTTCCTTCTGTCTATGGGTGACTCTACACTTAAGTGACAAGCCAAGAGTATTCCTTTGTAACCACATAACTATGGCACCTGGTGGTTTAGTGGGTAATTAAGGCATTCCAATTGGATTGAGCTGGCGCTGGTTTATACCCAAGGGATGGTTGGGGTTTATTGTTCACGTAATGCCACTGAGGGATGAGTGAGGCTGGTTACTTTCATCTTAAATGTAAGACCAGCTTGTCTAGCCCAGGGCTTCTATGCTCTTCATGGGACAGTACTGG
>JAGKTI010018929.1:0-17342 GCA_018397915.1 Birgus latro | reverse complement strand
AGAGAGAGAGAGAGAGAGAGAGAGAGAGAGAGAGAGAGATGTAGGTAACAACTGGAAAGACAAGAGGGAAATCAGGGGAGAGAGAGAGAGGGGGGGGGATAGAGGGAGAGAGAGAGAGAGAGAGAGAGAACAACTGGAAAAACAATAAAATCATGAGAGACAGAGAGAGAGACAGAGAAGTAGGTAACAACTGAATAGACAACAGGGAAATCAGGAGAGAGAGAGAGAGAGAGAGAGAAAGACATGAAAATCATGAGAGAGAGAGAGAGACAGAGAGAGAGAGACAGAGAGAGAGAATCTGGTGGTGGCTCTATTAAAGCCATCTGATGTGGAACACAAATGAGTGAGCAAGGGGTCTCGGATGATGATGTTCATGGGCGTCCGGAGGGGGAGAGGGGCAAGGGGGGACAGTTGCCCCCCTTGGAATTCCATAGTGAGTTTGGAACTTTGAGTCGATTCATGCATTCTGTCACTTTGTGCAATTGATGTAACTCATGTAAGCATATGCCTAGGCCTATTTGGAGTGTGTGTATTTTGATATAACCGCACATATACTGTATGTATAATTTCTTTTATTTTGCCCTCCCTTACAAAAAATCCTGCGGATGTCCCAGATAATGTTGGCTATCATTACTATGATTTAAGGATGCATTTGATTCTAGTGTTCTGAGATAACAGAGGCTAACTCAAAGTCATTTACAATAGACGATTATTGTATATGAATTTAGCACAAACAGTTATCAGTCATGCAAGCCAAGTAAGACGGGTTGCATACTGTGGGCAGATTCCAATATCCCACCCCCCCTGCCCCATACCATGATTATGAGAGTGAGTGAGGGCAAGAAAATTATCGGGAATATGAGAGTTAAAAGAAAATTCAGTGATTCATTATGAATGAATGACGGGCTTTAGAGTAAGTGAGAAGCTAAAATAGGCTCAAGAAGAGTGAATGGAAAAAAGTCGGTGACACAGTTAATGAATAGATGAGTATGAGAATGAGACTGTTATCCCGGCGTGGGTGAGTATATGTAAGAGAGCAGAAAACGACATCTAATGAGGTAAAAATTGTAGTATATAAGAGTAACTGACAGTGCGGTGTTTTTGACTGACTGTGAGAGTGAGTGACAGTCAGAAGTGAGTATGAGTGAACCATATTTACAGTAACTGCGTGAGAGTAAGCAATGGTGTGCATGAATACAAGAAAGAATATATGAACCACAGCAAAAGTAAGATAACGTGACAAAGGGTATGACTGACATTAGTACGAGTAAGTGAAAGAAGTCAGGAGTGAGGGAAAATGAAGTGTAATGTGTGCGAGTGAGAGTTCAAGAATAACCGTGAATTTATACAGGTGATAGTAGGTGAGTTTATAAACAAGTGTAAATGGGCGTAGGCATGAATTATCCTGACTGCGAGTGAAAGAGATATGAGTGTGCAAGACTGAATCTGAATCGGAGCGAGTCAATATCCATAGTATTCCATGGATATTGGGAGCGAGTGAGTGAATTACACTAGGCAACAAAGATTCTGTTACAGAAAAAACTTTGATGTTTCTAGGTAATTTTGACACGCTGATTTCAAATCTGTATTTAGATATTTTCTATCACGTCCAGATTTTTGGCTACCTGGCCAATTATGGGCCTTGTAACAATGAGCGCTCCTATCAGTGCATTAGTATCATTTGTATAGGTTTTATCTCTAAACATATGCTGATTCATTTCTGTTTATTTCAGCTTATACAAATAACTTCTGTGGTATTTCAGAATGGCATCAAGTAGAAGTGCTTGTGTAAATCACCCAGACAACTTCTGCTATGTCTGTGGATAATATACGCCTATAGAACAGAGAAGAAACACAGCGACAGCATCAAGGATGAAACGCATACAAGTACTATTTTGGTTGTAAGGTAGGAGACCAAGAGAGGGATTGGGCGCCACATATTTGCTGTGCACAGTGCAATGCAATGTTAACCGCTTGGCTGAATGGTAGAAGAAGGGCTATGCCATTCGCAGTGCCCATGATTTGGCGTGAGCCCACAAATCACCATGATGATTGCTATTTTTGTCTTACAAAGACAGCACGATATTCAAAGTAAAATAAATCAAAGGTCAAGTGTCCAAACTGTCAATCACCCTAAAAACTAGTACCATCTGACGAAGAAAACCCACCGCCACTTCCACCACCAATGGTCATAGACAGTTCTTCTGATGCTTCAGCTAGTGATATGGAAGTAGAGAAAGATAACTCGTATATTCCAGATGCAGATAGTTCCCCATATCTGGTTAGTAAAGCAGAGTTAAATGACTTAGTGCGCGATTTGGATTTAACAAAAGAAAAGGCGGAGGTGCTTGGTTCCAGACTTCAAGAATGGAATCTTCTACAGCCAAGCACCATAGTTTCATATTTTCGTCAGCGTCACTTGAAATTTTCATCATTTTACTTAAAGCAGAAAAGTGTTTGTTTCTGCAGTGATATCAGTGGTCTAATGCAAGAGATTGGGTGTGACTATGTGACTCAAGTATAGTGAGTCTTAAATCTATCTTACTGCACAATGATAATGAGAAACCTTCAGTACCTTTAGTCCACGCCACAGGTCTTAAAGAGACTTATGAATCCATGGAACTACTGCTAAGGCTCATCAAATACAAGTAGCACACATGAAATATTCGTGGCGACCTTAAAGTTATATCATTGCTCCTTGGTCTACAGTTGTGTTACACAAAGCATATGTGCTTTCTGTGTCTTTGGAATAGCAGAGATGATAGGAACCACTGCAAAAGGCATGACTGGTCATCTAGAACTGAACATGTTGTTGGTGAAAATAATGTACAACATCCAGCACTGGTTGATCCTCTGAAAATACTGTACATCTTCTACCACTTCATATTAAACTTGGGCTCAAGAAAAATTTTGTGAAAGATATGGATCATCTGGGGAGTGGTTTTCAATACTTAAAGGACAAAGTCAATGGAATTCCGACTGATGCAAAGTTAGATCCTGGAGATTTCACTGGGCCTCAGATCCGTTGTGTCATCTGCAACCCAACTCTCTTTTATTCATCAATGACCTTCTAAGCTGTACATCTAACCCTATCCACTCATATGCTGATGATTCCACCCTTCACATTTCCATTCCTCCTTAAACTAAATGAGATGGAACTAACTGCATGGACATCTTTTGTGCAAGCTGTTAAAACTTTTCTTCGAAACTACAGGCTGAAAACTACCGTGAACTGACAGATAACATGCTGAAAGCTTATGAAAGAAAGGGATGCAGGATGTCTCTTAAAAAGCCTTTTTTACACTCACATCTTGACATCTTCCCTGTGACCCTTGGTGCTGTAAGTGACGAGCATGGCGAGCGTTTCTACCAGGAGATCCATGTTAAGGAATGCAGATGTCAAGGGAACTCCAACCCAAATATGATGGGTGATTATTGTTGGGTCGTGCAACGAGATAGCACTTCATCCCACAAACGACAAAGGAACAGACCACAACAAAGATTTACCTCGCAATAGGAACTTGCCTCTCAGTAGTAACAACTTAACGTCTATGCACTTTGGGTGGATGATTGGGCGTAGGAGTGGTAACTCTGCCAGTGAAAATTCACTGTCTGTTCTAAACCAGAATATACCTTTCCTATTACAGTAAGAACACGAATACCTCTATGATTACGATACACTTCTTTTTCCCCTTTACCTTTGTAGAGGGGAATAATTATACCTAACTTCCAATCCTCCGGGACTTCACCTTCCTCACAGGCCAGTCGGCACATCTTCCACATCCATTCTACTACTATCTCTCCTCCATGCTTCAGTATTTCACCACACACTTCATCAATTCCTGGGGCTTACCCCATTTTGACTTTCTTCATTGCTTCCACAACTTCCATACTGCTGATTTCTTCCTCTCCTCTCACATCCCTCCTTCCAGCCATTCCCGAGCCACTTAAACTCTCATTTCTTTCATTCTCTATGTTTAATAATTCCTTAAAGCGTTGTCTCCATCTGCTCCCTTCTCCAGTAATAATCTACCATTTTTATCTTTCGCTCCCCGACTAACTTCTTTAATACCCTGTCTTACTCTCTTTACCCCTTTCCAGAACATTTCCTTACGTTTCTCTGACTTTACACTCAAATTTCTTCCAAATTCCTCACCCAATCTCTTCTTACTCTCTCTTACTAATCTTTTCAGCTCTTTATTTCTCTCTTCATATAACTCTCTATTCTATCTCTCAACTTCCTCCATCCCCTGTTTCTCATCCACTCACTGTATGTTTTCTTTTTTTGTGGCACAGCCTGTCTCACCTCTTCATTCCACCATGCTGTTCCCTGCACCCCCTTTCGTCTTCACTTCACCTCACACACCACCTCACATGCTGCACAGATTTATTCTGTGAATATCTTGCACACACCTTCCACGTACCTCATCTGCTCCAAATCATATTTACTCAATCGCTCCTCCACATCTCTCTCATATTCTGCCTTGTTTCCATCCTCTTTTAACCTCTTTCACCTGCCTTGTTTGGACAATTTCCTCTTGTCCTTCCCTTCTACTCCTCCATTTTCATTTGAACCTTGACTTTCGCCACCACCAAGTGGTGGTCACAAAGTCCACTCCTCCAACATCTACATGATCTTGCATCCATTACACACCATCTCATTCTATCAAACACACACAATCAGTCATTGCCAAACGTTCATTCAGTTCACCACCCACCCTTCTCATCACTCGCCACACATATACCTGTGAATCATTTCGTGTCTGATTAAAGTATTGGCTGTCACCAACCCCCTCCCGGCACGAACGTCCACTAGTGCACTGCCTTCTCATCCACTTCTGCAGGCACACCCCATTCACCAACTACTCCATCCACCTTCACATTTCCTACTTTTCCGTTCATATCTCTAATCAAAAACACTCTTTCATTCCTTTCAGACATTTCCATGCATCTATCTATCTCTATCTATTGCCAGACGCCTCAATCCCGAACGGGGTGGCCACAAACAAATCGCCTCCATGCCGCTCTGTCCCCTGCCATTTGTCCCATCTCACACACCCCTCTCTCATATACCTCTCCACTCCATCCCTGCATCTAATCCTCGTCCTCCCCCACCCTCTCGCCCCCTCCGCCTCACTTACATGCACTCTCCTCGTCAGTCTTTCACTCTTCATCCTCTCCAAATGCCCAAACCACCTTAACGTGTTTCTCCTAACGCTTCCCATCACGTCCTCAACCACACCACAACGTTCCTTCACTTCCTCATTTGTTAGTCTGTCTCTCAATGTGACTCCACATGTTCCTCTCAAATAACTCATTTCCACTGCTTTCACTCTTGACTTCTGTCCTTCCAACAGGGTCCAAGCTTCTCTTCCATAGGTTAGAGTTGATATCACAATACTGTCATGTAACAACTTTTTCACTTCCATGCTCACCTCCCTGTTTCTTATCACTGCTTTCAACGAACCAGAAACCTTCCTTCCCTGCTGCACCCTTTCGAGCACTTCACCCTCCAGACTTCCATCCTTACTCATCACACTGCCCAAGTACTTAAATTCACTCACATTCTCCATATCCTTCCCATCCAATCTCACTGTACATTCACTGGCTTCACTTCTCTCGAAGACCATCACTTTACTCTTCCCTACATTCACCTTTAGATTCTGTTTCTTACACACTCTCCCAAACTCATCTACCAAGCCTTGCAGCTCCCCTTCGTCTTCGCTCAACAACACAGTATCATCTGCAAACAACAGTACAGGGAGTTTCCAAACACTGACCTCTCTCACTAGGGCCGCTCCAACATCCACTGCCCGACCTTGTATCTCTTTTGCAACCCCATCCATGTACAGATTGAACAACCATGGAGACATGACACATCCTTGTTTCAGTCCAACCTTCAGATGGAAAGATTCACTCAGTTTGCCATCCACACGCACTGCAGCCTTAGCACCATCATACATACTCTTCACTGCCTTCAACAACTTCCCATCCACTCCATATATTCTTAATACCTTCCACAAACCTTGTCTATCCATCCTGTCATATGCTTTCTCCAGATCCATGAAGGCTGCATACAACTTCTTGCCCTTCTCTAGAAACTTTTCCACTAAGGATCTAAGAATGCATGCTTCCACATTTGACCAGAACTCTTCATTCATTCTGCTCGCACGATCTTGCATTGGCGCATACACACGCACACACTTGCCCACGTTTGTAATCCAAATTTCAATCTTACCCACAAATCCTTGAGCCACCTGATCCATATTCCCTTATATTCTCCTTCCATCTCTTGCACACAGCAATACACACTCCTTTTGTCCACTCATTCTCACCCACTCTCGTGCATATACCCCCATCCATACTCCCATTGTCTCACACTCTAGCCTCCCCATTTAGTTACAGTTAATCCACATACAGTACATCTACTTTTGCGCTCTCAAGCACTTGAACAACCTCTCTCTCGTTTTCATCTCATCATTTGCATCCCTTACATTCCATGTCACAATCCGCACCACGTCCTTTGTTCTGTCCTTAGTTGTCACATGTTGGTCAGTCCAGGATCGAGGCTTCTTATTCGTATTTTTAGTTAGTTTTCCGTTGTGGGACACTAACCCTCAGCCAACCCACTTGTTGTCACGTAGGGAACCCGTGTTGTTATTTTCAAGGTTACAATCCAGCGTTGCCAATGATTTCCGAATTTACAGGAAATCATTTGGCTTGTTAAAGCCAATACATACATGTGCGTGTGTGTGTGTGTGTGTGTGTGTGTAGATAATTGTAGAGAATCGTTGTCACCAGTCTCGGGTATCATAGAGTAATGTAAATTACTGCAGCTCCCAAATGTAGATAATAGTCTTAGCTTTGGTGGTTGGGATTGTAGTTGTAGATTGGCTGGGCACCTATGTCACCAGTGTGGGCTGCTTCTATGTTCAAGTCGCGAGGTTTTGGATAGCGTGGGGATTGTGTATTTGTTTTATCTCTCTAGTCTCGAGGTAGGTCTTCCTCCATCTCACTCCTTCCTCTGTCTGTCTTGTAAGTGAAGGTGAGGTAGAGACAGTTTGGGGTTAAGGGATTTTATTGTGACACATATATATTGTTCACTGCCTACCCCTGCAGTTGTGTGACAGACAGAGTGATACGACCCACTGGATGTCAGACACAGCTACTCTATTACTTTTTGCTAACCTCCTGGTCTATCTCCTACCCTCTCCAATCTCCTTCTACTTGTACTGACTCCTGCATCTGACATCTGGGTATATATTCCTGCCTGGAATCCGGCTGGTTGATATGTGTATGTGTGTGTGTGTGTATAGTGTCTGGCACGCATCCATCCCGTGGCTAACTGGCATCCGTGAGTTGCATGATGTGTTTGATATAGATCATCTGTTTAGACTTTCCTGGTAGTCTGGACCAGGGGATATATATGTTTCTCCTCCTGATGCAACAGGCATATTGTGCTAGTGTTACATATTGTGCTATGATTATATTAATGACTATATATCACTCGGTCATGGCAGACTGTCGCACCTATGTCCTATCTTTGTATCACAATCTACAAAGAGTACAGGAATATGCGACAAACCATTTAAGTTACATACTATTGTAAATTCTTGGTATTCATCATAATTTTGAAAAAAAAAAACAATGTAGTTGCATTATTGTACAATATAATAGAGATATGCATGCCTATCTATCTATCTATTGCCAGATGCCTTAATCCCGTATGGGGTGGCCCCAAACAAATCGCCTCCATGTCGCCTTGTGCCCCCACTACCCTGTTCCCAGCTCACACCCCTCTCTATCATATACATCTCCACTCCATCACTCCATCTCATCCTCGGCCTCCCCCTCCCTCTTCCCCCTTCCACCTCACTCACATACACTCTCCTCATCAGTCTCTCACTCTTCACCGTCTCCACATGCTCAAACCACCTTAATGTGTTTCTCCTAACGCTTCTCATAACATCCACATCCACACCACAACGCTCCTTCACTTCCTCATTTGTCAGTCTGTCTCTCCATGTGACTCCACATGCTCCTCTCAAATAACTCATTTCCACTGCTCTCACTCTTGACTTCTGTCCCTCCAACAGGGTCCAAGCCTCGCTTCCATATGTTAGAGTTAGTATCATAATACTGTCATGTAGCAGCTTTTTCACTTCCATGCTCACTTCCCTGTTTCTTATCACTGCTTTCAAGGAACTAGCAACCTTTCTTCCCTCCTGCACCCTTTCAAGCACTTCACCATCCAAACTTCTATCCTCACTCATCACACTACCCAAGTACTTAAATGCACTCACATTCTCCATATCCTCCCCATCCAGTCTCACTGTACATTCACTGACTTCACTTCTCTCGAAGACCATCACTTTCCTCTTCCCTAGATTCACCTTTAGATTCCAGTTCTTACACACTCTCCCAAACTCATCTACCAAGCCTTGCAGCTCCCCTTCGTCTTCATTCAACAACACAGCATCATCTGCAAACAACAGTACTGGGAGTTTCCAAACGCTGCCCTCTCTCACTAGGGCCGCTCCAACATCCACTGCACTACCTTGTATCTCTTTTATAACCCCATCCATATACAGACTGAACAACCATGGAGACATTGATACATCCTTGTTTCAATCCAACCATCAATTGGAAAAATTCACTCAGTTCAACATCCACATGCACTGCAGCCTTAGCACCCTCGTACATACTCTTCACGGCCTTCAACAACTTCCCATCTAGTTCATATGTTCTTAATACTTTCCACAATCCTTGTCTCTCCACCCTGTCATATGCTTTCTCCAAATCCATGAAGCTTCATACAGCTTTTTTCCCTTCTCTTGAAACTTTTCCACTAAAGATCTAAGAATGAATATCTGGTCTACACAACCTCTTCCCTTCCTAAAACCTCCCTGTTCTTCTCCAACTAATTCTTCTGTTATATCTCTAACCCTGTCAATAAGTATCCTACCATATACTTTTCCTATTACACTGTGAAGACAAATGCCCCTATGATTACCACACACTTCTTTTTCCCATTTTCCTTTGTACAGGGGAATAATTATATCTGAATTCCAATCCTCCGGGACTCTACCTTCCTCATATGTATGTACAGTATACACTGTATATTCATACTATAGCCATAGAATAGCAATACAATGGCAAGTGTAAAGTAGTCAATTGTATTAAGAATCGGTCATCTTGGATGTACTTGGGATCAGTTTATATGAGACAGTAATATGGTTACATATTATAATATGGATATGTATACAGTATACTGGCTTCATTCTGTGCGCAGTTTATATTCATATTAATACTATACTATATGTATCCCCATATTTTTGTTATTTTTGTGTGAAATATTTATGCAATATTTACAGTATTTACACAGTTGGTCTCACTTGTAGCTCATAGCTTTTGACTATTCTTTCCAAGTTTTCAATTCTAGCTTGCCTTCTCCACCTGGCCAATATTAATATAGCAAATATGATGGAGAAAATTACAAAGATGATTAGAGTTGGGCTATAAACATAATATGGACTGAACATAATCGTACTCTATTCCTCCCAGTGTTTTATTGTTCGATTGATCAGTTGCGCTGTTTCAAACTTAGATGAAGTTAACTTAATATGTGTACTTATATTTAATTTTATCTTAGGTAATGATTGGAAGACCTTATATAAGTCGCTTAGAATTGCGTACTGGTTTCTTCTAGGTAAGGTGGACACTGAAAGGGTTAGCACTGAACAGTAATCAGGTAACATGTGTAAACCAGATGCTGATATATGGGTTGGAGGTGTGTCCGGTCAAGTTACGAAAACTAACGTATTCTGAGTGAAATGGAAAAACTCTGAATGTCCAGTGTGTTGATGATGGATAAGTTTATCTGGAGCAAATGTCAAGTTCCAGTGATGATGGATGTTGTGATTCTTTATGATACCCATTTTAGAAAGGAGTATCTCAGCTGGCTGAGACGTGAAGATATACACAGGACATAAGTGAAATGCATGTAATAATGTACGACATTTATGCTCAGTTCTTGTTCCACTAGCGAAGGTAACAGTTTTCTGTTTGTTGGAAAACATGATGACTTCAGTTTTGGTGTTGCTGGTGACTGAGTCTTTTTTTTTTTTTATTGAAGGAAAAGGGTATATTTGATAGACCGAGAAAAAAAAATCTGTTATTAATGCGACATGAATTTACTGTTTATGCTGGTGTGAGTGTTGCTTCAAGGTATGGATAGTTACCAGCACTGGCAGTGCCATTCATGATAGCTTGATAACGAGCTCTAGTACTGTCTTACCGAAGTATTATTATGTCAGTATGTTCCATGATCATTGAGAAATGTTGGAAAATTGTCACATTCCCATCCAGTACATTTACTTTCTCCATAATTTGCTGAGATGATTTCTCTGTCTTTCCTAGGTTCTGTACAATCGCCATCGTTACACTTTTCTGGGTATCAGCTAACTTATGTTGATATGAGAGAATTTGTGCTGTCTTGGTAAATTATTTATTTACTGTGGTAGGTGGGGGCGCCTATCATCCACCCACTTAATGTAACGGTACTCTGTTTTAGGGTAGCTCTACACTGAGTGGCAAGTCAAATGATACCCTGTAAACCAGGAAATCATTAACAACGCTGAGTGGCAAACTTATAACTAACCAACACGTGTTTCCTGCGTGACAACAAGTGAGATGGTGGATGGTTAGTGCCCCTCCCCGGAAAACAACTTACTAAAAATAAGAACAAGAAACCTCGGACCAGGACTGAGCAACAGGTGACGACTAAGGACCGAACAATGGACATGGAACGGATTGCGACATGGAATGTAAGCGGTGCAAATGGTGAGACGAAAGAGCGAGAGATTGTCCAGGTGCTTGAGGGTGCAAAAGTGGATGTATGTGGATTACCTTAAACTAAACAGAAAGGTCAGAGCGTGAGAGGATGGGAGTATGGGTGGGGTATATGTACGGGAGTGGGTGAGAATGAGAGGACAAAAGGAGTGTGTACTGCTGTGTGTAAGAGATGGAAGGAGAATATAAGAGAGTATGGATCAGGTGGCTCAAGGATTAGTGGGTAAGATTGAAATTTGGACTACAAATGTGGGCAATTGTGTGTGTGTATGTGCCAATGCAAGATTGTGCAAGCAGAGTGAAAGAAGGGCTCTGGATGAATGTGGAAGCGTGCATGGAAATGTTTGAGAGGAATGAGAGAGTGTTTTTTACTGGAGATATGAATGAATAAGTAGTGAATGTGAAGGTGGATGGAGTTGTTGATGAGTGGGGTGTACCTAAAAAAGTGGATGAGAATGGCAGTGCTGTAGTGGACATTTGTGCCAGGAGGGGGTTGGTGATAGCCAATAGCTTCTTCAGACACAAAATGATCAACAGGTATACGTGGCGAGTGATGGGAAGGGTGGGTGGTGAACTGAATGAACGAAAGGCAATGACTGATAATGTGTGTGTGTGTGGATGATGGAATGAGAAGGTGTGTAATGGATGCAAGAGCATACAGAGGTTGGGGGAGTGGACTTTCTGACCACCAGTTGGTGGTGGTGAAAGTCAAGGTTGAAATGAAATGGAGGAATAGAAGGCAGGAAGGACAGGAAGAAGTACTTCATACAAGGAGGGTGGAAAGGTTAAAAGAGGATGGAAAAAAGGCATAACATAAGAGAGAATTGGAGGAGTGACTGGGTAAATATGATTTGGGGCAGATAGGGGACTTAGAATGTGTGGTCAAGACATAAACAGAAGAAACCTGTGCAGCATGTGAGATAGTGTGTGCGGTGAGGAGAAAAGAGGAGAAAATGAAAGGAGGTGCAAGGAAATACATGGTGGAATGACGAGGTGAAACAGGCTGTGGCACAAAAGGAGAAAGCATATAGTGAGTGGATAAGCAACAAGTGTGTGGAGGAAGTTGAGAGACGGAAAAGAGAGTTATACGTAGAGAGGAAAAGAGAGAGGCGAAAAGATTATTAAGAGAGAGTAAGAAGAGAGTGGATGAGGAATTTAAGGAATTTGAGTGTAAGGAGGATGGAATATAATAAAATATTCTGGAAAGAGGTAAAGAGAGTTAGACAGTGTGTTAAAGAAGATAGTCGACGAGTGAAAGATAAAAATGGTAGATTACTAGTGGAGAATGGAGAAAAAGTGAGTAAATGTAGAGAACACTTTAAGGAAGATTTTATCACAGAGAATCAATGTAATGCAAGTAAAAGTGGCTGGGGAATAGCTGGGAGAAGGAGGAATGTGAGAAGAGAGGGAGAAATCAGTAGGATGGAAGTTGTGGAAGCATTGAAAAAGGTCAAAATGGGGAAAGCCCCACGAATTGATGGAGTGTGTGGTGAAATGTTGAAGCATGAGGGAGAGATAGTAGTAGAATGGATGTGGAAGATGTGCACATTGACCTGGGAGGAAGGTAAAGTCCCGTAGGACTAGAAATCAGGTATTACTCCCTTGTAGAAAGGAAAAGAGGGAAAAGAAGTGTGAGGGAACCACAGGGGCATTTGTCTTCTTAGTGTAATAGGAAATGTATATGGTAGGATAATTATTGATAGAGTTAGGGAAATAACAGAAATTAATTAGAGAAGAACAGAGAGTTTTTAGGAGTGGAAGAGGTTGTATAGAACAGATATGCATTCTTAGGTCTCTAGTGGAAAAGTTTCTAGAGAAGGGAAAGAAGTTGCATTCGGCCTTCATGGATTTGGAGAAAGCATATAACAAGGTAAATAGATAAGGACTTAGGAAAGCATTAACAATATATGAATTAAATGGGAAGTTGTTGAATGCCGTGAAAAGTATGTATGAGGGTGCTAATGCAACAGTGCGTGAGGACAGTGAAATGAGTGAATTTTTGCATTAGAAAGTTGGATTGAAACATGGATATGTCATGTCTCCATGGTTGTTCAGCCTTTATATGGATGGGGTTATTAAATAGATACAAGGATACAAGGTAGGGCAGTGGATGTTCGAGCGGCCCTAACGAGAGAGGGCAGTGTGTGGAAACTCTCTATACTGTTGTCTGCAGATGATACTATGTTGTTAAGTGAAGACGAAGGGGAGCTGCAAGGCTTGGTGAATGAGTGTGAGAGAGTTTGTAAGGAAAGGAATCTAAAGGTGAATATAGGGAAGAGCTAAGTTATGGTCTTCGAGAGAGATGAAGTCACTGAATGTACAGTGTGGTTGGATGAGGAGGAAACGGAAAATGTGTGTGCGTTTAAGTACTTGGGTAGTGTGATGAGTAAGGATGGAAGTTTAGAGGTTGAAGTGCTTGAAAGGGTACAATAAGGAAGAAAGGTAGAGGTTCTTTGAAAGGAGTGATAAGGAACAGCGAAGTGGGCATGAAAGTGAAAAAGTTACTGCATGACAGTATTGTGATACCATCTCTAACATATGGAAGTGAAGCTCGCCCCTTGTTGTAGGAAACAAGTCAAGAGTGAGAGCAGTGGAACTGAGTTATCTGAGAGGAGCATGTGGAGTCACATGGAGAGACAGACTGACAAATGAGGAAGTGAAGAAGTATTGTGGTGTGGATGTGGTAGGAAGCATTAGGCGAAACACACTGAGGTGGTTTGGCCATGTTGAGAGGATGGAGAGCGAACGACTGATGAGGAAAGTGTATAGGAGGGGCGTTGAGGGGGGGGAGGGAGGGGAGGCCATGGATGAGATGTTGGGATGGAGTGGAGAGGTGTGTGAGAGAGGTGTATGTTTGCTGGGAGTAGGGCAGTGAAATGATGGGGGACAAAGCATCACTTAGGCAATTTGTTTGTGGTCACCCCTTACGGGATTAAGATGTCTGGCAATAGATAAATAGATTTCTTCAAGTTCATTGTAGGCAATTCAAAAACGTTACCTAGAATTGTTCACCCTAGACCAAACTAACTACGTTTGTCACGTGTACTTGTGTTGTTGTTTGTTTCTCTGATTGTGTCTGCAATGAGATGGGATGTCCTGGATCATGCAGAGCATAGTGGTCTTAACCTGTTCTAGCTTCCAGTTTGCTAACTTAATGATTTCAGCTACTTCTTGTGTTGGAGTTCTAAGTGGTCTTCCGAAATTCTGCAGCCAATGATGTTACCAAGTCATGCTTGTAATGATGATACTGATGATGAACCTTTCAGTTATATTGACTTTAATCTGGCTCATGGAGAAAAATTACCGCTCTAAATTGCTTAACGTATTATCTATTAACGGAATCTAAATCGATTCCTAGGTAATGTAAATCCCTTGTTATGGTACTTGGTGTATTAGTTGCACCTATGTTTGTATGTCTGATATGCGACCGTAATTTATTCCGGTATGTATTTATTTCTTCCTGTTTATTTCCATCGTACGTACTAGGTTTTTCAGTTATATCCGATATTTTATAATAGCAATTTAAATTTCTTAGAGACCCTTTTTAAATAGTCAGTACGAATTTGCTTCCCTTCGTCACTCGATAGTGACATCTGGGCCAGGCAGATTGTGTTAGTGCTTGAGTTAGCCGCTCTCACGCAGGCCTAAATATTCGTGCCGCCGTATTAATCTTTGATCACTCTGTGTAAGTATACTTTTCATTACAGAATGTTGGTATTGGTGTCATTACAAAGCTGAAAAGTTGTACTTTATTTGGTATGTTCAAAAACGGAAAACAAAGAAAACAAAAAGTCAAAATGACGAGTTGAATAAGCTAAAACCAAATATTTTAAATCTTGCTGTACAAAAATATTTGGCAAAAAATAAACTAACAAAGATATATAAATCTGGTTTAAACCATGCAAAAATACAATAAATTTCCTTTACAATGATACAGTGATCGTGATTATATCAGCATTTTATTGCGCGGTAAAGCAAACGTAAAAAGATGCACATTTTTTTTATGAGCCTCGGCCGCATATTCACTTCTCGATTTTTTCTTTAATTGGTCAGTGTAAATAAGCTTTTTAGTTTATTTTCTTAAATATTATGCTGATTGTGGTGTTCTTTCGGAGCTGAATAATTGTACTTTATCACAGTATGTTCGAGAGGAAAACAAAGAAATAAAAAAATCAGAATGATGAGTTAAAGTTAAGCAAACACAAAAAATTTTATAACTTGCCATGGAAAATATCCAGCAAGGAAAAAAGATATATAAATGTGGTTTTAAATCATGCAAAACCACAAAACTACTGCCCGTCATGCACAGAGCAAGCATCATGACCAAGTCTCTTTGTTATGATGCGTAAACGCGATTTATGGTGAATATTTTACAAAAGTATCTGAAAATGATGCATAAACGAGTCATCAGAGTCTCTGAGGTTGGATCTGAAATGACTGCAAAACGCGTCACCGGAATCTCAAAGGGTTAATTAATACCTTAACAGCTGTTTTTTTTTTTTTTTTTTACCCTGTATGAGCCTTAACATTCTGGGGACAGTTTATTGTCTCTAGTGTGAATGATGCCATAGACATTGCCACCAATGTTAATATCTGATTCTTTTGCTTTCCTGTTAAATGACGCCGTCATTTATTTCTTGGTCATCGTTAATAGTTTCTTTAACTTTGTGTGCATGTTTTGTAACTCACGTAAATGAAGTTTAGGATAATCTTTATAACTGTATATGGGCATTTGGTCGCCTTCCAGTATCTCGTATAGGAGACGTTTGTTTTTCTCATAAACAATGAAATGAGGTGTGTGTCCCATTGACTTAATAACTGCACGATTTGCCTAAACTATGACGGTCCAATCATCCCGGTCTGCATAATTCTCATTGAGAATGCGACGAAGTACCTCGAACACTTTCTTATTCTGTCTCTCTACCAATCCACTGGAAGCTGGCTGATAGACTAAAACACTGAACTTTTTTTATATTGTATTGTTTACATATATATTGTAAGATTTCGTAGTTGAATTCTCCTCCAATATCACTTATTAGCACCTTGGGTGTGGTGAACCTCCACATAGCAGTATCTGTTACTACCCGCACGACTGTTTCTGCTGTCTTATTCTTGAATGGGATCAAAATTACATATCGTGAGAAATGACCAGTAGAAACAAAAAGACAGTGGTTATGATTATTAGATAAGGGTAGCTTAAGTAAGTCAACCACGACAACGTTCCATAGTTGGTTGGACACAAGAGGTTTTCCTAAGGGTGCTGGTGTAAAGCTTAACCTTTGTGCTTTGCACATGATTCACATCTGTCAGTGTGATTATGTATGTCTTGGCATAATGATGGCCGATAATATGACATCCAGGCCTGCCTTACCGTCCTATCTTTGCCAAGATGACCTGCATGTGAAGTATTGTGTATTATCCTTAAAATGTGAGGTATCATTTTATTTGGAATGACTAACTACCTGATATTTCTTCTATGATTTGGTTGTCCTGGATTTACCCTATACAGGGTGTTGCTTACTACTGTGACTTGTTTAAGTGGTAAATGTAGTATGGGTAATGATATATCATTAGCTGATTCTAAATGATATATAACTTTAGACCATACTAGGTCCTGTCTTCACTATTGAGGAGTGTTTCCCTTAGACTAATTGTAGCGGCTTTGGTCGTTGTTGCATTTCGTGATAAAGCATCTGCGGCCATATTTATTTAAACTTATAAAATGAATATTGTAATTCTGGATTGCACATTTCCATCGTCCTCTCCCCCCAGTGAGGAGTTTTTCCTGAAACATGCCCAAGAGAGGCTTATGATCAGTATATAGGTGAATTTCGTAACCATATACTGTACTAGATCACGAATTATTTGTAGTGCAAATATCTCTGGTAGAGCCTCTAGGTCTATATTACAATAAATTTTCTTTGCTCCTTTTGTTTGTCTACTGGTAAATGCAACTGGTTGTTATTCTTCATGTTTATCTTCTTGCATTAGTATGGCATCTGTGCAATTTATGAATGGTTTATTAAAGTTTAGATATGCTAAGCAAAGTGCACAAGTAAGTTTATCTTTTAAATAATTAAATGCTATCTTTTGTTCCTATCTCCACTCAAATATAGTTTGTTTTTTCAGTAGGTGGAATAATGGCGCTGCTATATTAGAAAATCCTTGTTTGAAAGCTCTGTAATATCATGTTACTCCTAAAAATTGTCATACTTCATCCATATTTGCGAGTTCAGGGAAATCTCTTACTGCTTTTATTTTTTTGTCTGAGGTGTGGATACCCTCTGCATCCAGCCTATGGACAAGGAATTTAAATTCTTTAAAGCAAACTTTACATATAGACAGCTTAACCTTTAACCAACGGCTGTCGTGTATAGATGTCACAATTCAGGGCGCGGAGCTCCGCTGGCTGACGTAGTCTACCGCACTCACCATCCCGCCACCCTTTGAAAGTGCGGCCATTTTCTGAGATACCCACTGTGTAGGTATGA
>JAGKTI010018927.1:0-14553 GCA_018397915.1 Birgus latro | reverse complement strand
GAAAAAAGAAGAAAGGGAAAAGAGAGAAAGGAAGGAAGAGAAGAAAAAAAAAGGAAAGAAAGAGGGGGGGAGGAGGAGAGGAGGAAGAAAAAGAGAGAGAGAGAGAGAGAGAGAGAGAGAGAGAGAAATACTATAACCCAGTGTCATTTATAAACTGCCGGAGGTGCTTTATTGATGCCGTCCTAAAATAATTTATTTATTATTTACTTTGTACTAACTTACAAGGAAATAAATTTTTTACTTAGAGTGTATGATTTTTGTATCCTTGGTGAAAGGTTCAGTTGCTGTCTACCTCCCTGTCTGTCTGATTTATTCGTACATGTATCATCCTGTCTCTGCCCCTGTCTCTCTCTCTCTCTCTCATATCTCGTCCATCTCTTATCTTGTATCTCCCCACTTTATCTCTGATCTATCAATTACCCTCCCCCCCCCCTCTCTCTTCTTCCTCTCTCTCTCTGTCTGTCTGTCTCTCTCACACTGCTAATGCCACACGGTTTTCTTCAGCTTGGAGTGGGACATCTATTAGTATCAGGGTTAAGCAATTCAGTCCCATCACGTATTTCTCATTTCAGTCACACCGCACTCAGACAACTGCAGTCAATTTTGGTAATATTTCGAGTAATGAAGGGGTTAATGTTTTACAACCCCAGCTTCACCTCAAACGTGAACCCGGTGGACTGAAGGCTCAGGCTACCCCTCTGCCAGCCCACCCTCCTCCTTTCAGGGAAGGGGGAAGTACTTGAGGGACGTTTATATAGCCAGGCAAATAAGCCGCTCTGTTATACCAGTGCCCCCCCATGAAGGCGCCCTCTCCCGAAACAGCCTTCATTAACCCCTTCAATACGTGGCCTTTCCTATGCTGAATAAAATCGTCTGGAAGTAGAGAGAGAGAGAGAGAGAGTGAGAGAGAGAGAGAGAGAGAGAGAGAGAGAGAGAGAGAGAGAGAGAGAGAGAGAGAGAGGTAAAATTAATGTAACAAAAAAAAAATTGTATACATTCTTCACCACATTCAAGACTCAGGCCACAATAAAGACTGCTTGTGCTATGACTCTTTCACCTAAACTTGGCCAAATTTTCGTCATCTTGTAGCTTATTTCACGTAGCTCAATGGCTGAATAAACAAGACTACGGCTGTACTTTCTTCTCACAGCACTTCTTCGTGATCAGCATAACATACTATACTCATTCTCTTGTTTTATGGAGACGACTTAGTGTTTTCAGTATCTACCCTGCATCATCTTATTCACTTCCTACTCCCATTTCCACACCCACGCCCTCACCAGCAGACTGAGCCGTCCCTACAACACAGGGGAGTGTCTAGTGGAGCGCTATTTACGGACCAGCCCACACATATCACAGCTATTATGGACGGTGGGTATTAGTGGCCATGTTGCGTCGTGTCCGTGGCGTGGGTTGACTACTAATTGGCTAACCTTCGTTTTACTACTGTGTGTCTCCCAGGAATATAGTAAGTCTGGTGGCTGCAAGAATATGGTGCAAAAAGCGTCATTAATGTGAAGGGGTTGAAGGATGATGATGATGATGATGATGATGATGATGATGATGATGATGATGATGGTACAAACGGAGTGGAAGAAGGAGGAGGAGATTTGGAACATTCTTTGTTCTACCTCCTTCATCCTTCCCCTTCTCCCTTTATTAGCATCCTCTCTCCCTGTCTCTCTCTCTCCACCCTTCCCCCTTTCATTCATCTTCTCACACCTCCCCTTTCCCCTCCCCCTCCTTGAATCACATCTATCTTCCCCCTTTCCCCCTACCTCTACTCCTCCCTGCCCTCCTCCTCCCATTACCTTCCTTCCGATCTCTCCCTTCGCCTCCCCCTCCTTCCTCCTCTCTCTGACCTTCTCCCCCTCCCCACCTTCACTCCTCCCTCCACTTTCAAACCACTCCCCTCTCCTCCCTGTTGAATGACACAAATCCCCTACCTTCCCTCCCCTTCACCTTCCCCTCTGCCTTAGCGGATATCCTGTGAGGTGACGGGGTTCGCTGTGACGTCATCATTAGCATAACAATAGTAGCAATAATAGCAGAATATAGCCAGGTACTATGACTACTACCACAACAACTACTACTACTGATGTGTTAGTGTAGTGTGTAGTTGCCATGGTAGTGTATTACGTAGTGTGTAACTGCCATGGTAATGCTGAATAACACGGTGTTTTAATGTATTGTTGACACGTGTACTAATATAATGTGTAATTACTGTTACATAGCCTATACTGCGTTCACCATAACCTGACCTTATTTCATTTTGTAGTTACTGTATATACACCACGTAGGTAAGAGGCACGACAACACAATACCACCACTCCACACCTTTTTCCACAGCACTTCTTCGTGACCATCATCATATTCTGATCTCTTGTCACACCTCAGCAATCAAGATGGAGATATGGCAATTTGAGGCCAAGTTAAAATGAGCAGAGTAGTGTCCAACAGGGCGTCCTACCCAAGTAATCAACCCCTTCAGTTCGATGACGTATGTTCTATGATATTTCCGCTACAATCAGACGATTTTATTCAACTGATGGGAAGATGTGTAGTGGAGAGATTGCTGGAGGCTTTTTCTGTTTTTCTTCCCCTACCAGACGATTTATTCAGCTGAAGGGAAGATGTGGTGAGATTTTTCGAATGTATTTTTGCTACAACCAGACGATTTTATTCAACTGATGGGAAGATGTGGTGGAGAGGTTTTTGGAGGCTATATATGACCTCCCAACCTTCACAAGTCTCCCCTATGCTGAATAAAATCGTCTGAAGGTGGCAAATACGGTGAATAATGGCATCAGAGTGAAAGGGGGGTTTGCAAAATGGGTAACTAAAAAATTAACTCTAATAACCCACATGAATGTATAAACCTGCAGAGCATTCACACAGTCACCGCCCGCCTTACAGTGCCTACGCTATCTTAACAGGGTGTACTCCCCCAGCCTTATCCAACCACTCATTGTCATCGCTCCATCGCGCCCTTTCACGTCCACCATACTCACTCTCATCCCATCCCTCGGGTATAAGAGGAAATGAGGGTTATGATGATGACGATGATAGCTAATAATAATAATAATAACAGCCGTGGAGAAAAACAGTATGTGCGAGTTATCCCTTCCAAGAATAATTTTCTAGTGTCCACCGTCCAAACAAGCCACCCCTCCCCTTACAACAAGCTTAGAGAAAACGGATGTAATATAGCAAGACCTCTCGTATTCTTTTCCAGGTGACGACTTAGTGAGTCATAGGAGCCTAGAATATTTAATACTTACACCATAACCTCTCATGAACGGGACAACTCTAGTAATGCAGCTGACTCCCCTATTCAGCTATCCAAGGCCAGTACAATATACTATTGTCGGGTATGGAAGCTCCCTAACAACTCTTCCTACGCGATTTATTTGTTTAATTACACTTTACTGTCCTCTTCTGTTACTTAAATCATTCCAATATCTCCACACTCTCCATCAATAACGTACAAAAGGATATTAATCACCCATACCAAAAAATAAACAACTAAGGAAAAGGTGGTAAGGAGCCTCCTGAAGTCAGAGAAAATAGACTGGAGGACTGCAACTGAGACAGGCTAATATGTAAGAGAATTAAAGAGTACTTGCTTGATGTGAAATAGAATTATAAGATTATCTGACTGAAGCTGAATGGAATGAAAGAGTACCACTGATGTAATATAACACACACACACACACACACACACACACACACACACACACACACCGAGTGGGGGATGATGAGCAGCAGCTGAACGAAGGTTGTATAACAGTAGTTGATTAAATGTGAAACAGAATGAAGCAAAGGAATGCATATGAACCAAGATTTTGTGATACAGCATTTGCAAAAGGTGATTTAGAACGGAATGAATTTGTTATCAATTTAATTTACTTATTTCTGCACAACTCCTCCAATCAACCAAGCAATATCCCTCCATTCCTATTCAATTTCAAGAATCATTTTATACTCTTAACCTTCCACATTATTTTTTTTTTACTCCGTTGCAGTCCTAAATTCCATCTTGTTTCAACTTCTAATACTCTTAACACCTTTTCCAGACCGACGGTACTTCATTAAAATTTCCTCATTAGCCTCTTACTATATCTAGGTGTAAACTATTCTGTATCATACTAATAAATAAAGTAAGTGAATAAATAACGCTGTGGAACTATAGCCCACCTAACCTAACAAACCTTCCTAACCTCTTTCGTCAATGTGGCCATGCTGGGGATTGATTTAGCTAGAAACCAAGAAGTAAGAATGAAATCCGAGTGCCAGACAGCAAAGATCATACGGCACTATGTTATGATTTGAAGGTGTAGTAAGGGGTAGGGAGAGCATGGCAGAGGATACTTAGAATTAAAGGAGAATTTTGGATTTGGTGAAGGATGTTAGAAACCAAGGAGACTCATTTCCGTCTCATATATAAGGTTAATCGATTTTCATGCAAGTGGCCCGGTTCCATCGCGTGAAAACAAGCCAACTATCTTACTTATAGATGTTTTTATATCAGTATTATACAAGTTACCTGAATACTTCTTTGTTCGACAGATTATAGACTTGACACTCCGTTCCTGAGGCCCATGTCATCCTACGTACCCACACACCTTCACATGTCACCACTAAGGCACTTGTACCCAATGTCCATTACAGAAAACATGCCAGGGCTGCTTCGTTTAATGTAATGCTAGCAGCGGGGATGTTCCTACGACGTCGGTCGGTCTGGGGGACGCTCGAAACGATATTCAAACCATTAGACTATTTCCTCACCCATAGTGGCATCGAATATTCAAACTGGCATCGGTATTCAAACCATTAGATTGTTCCCTGCCCCACATTGGCATCGAATTCAAGTCCTTTGAGACAACGGGCAATTATTCGGATAGCAGAGATTACACAGAGCCATCCCTGTTGCCACGAAAATGTCTGCCACCATAACACCCGCCGCCATATCCTACCACATCTGCAACAGGGTCATTGTTTACCTTCACCAATGACGCATGTAACTCCATTTCGGCCACTTGGATACATTAACTTTTTTCCCCAGCAACTTTAATATAACGTAAACAATAAACAAACAACAGATACTCACCATGATTGCTCAAATTCACTGCAGTTGATCCAACACTCAAACAATAACACACCCACAACAACGCGGCGACACACTGCCCCGAGTCCCGCGTGGCGCATATTCACGCAAATTCTCGAACTCACTCTCGTTGGTCTAAGAGTTATCGTACACTTCTCCCTTAGCAATTTGTTTAACATACTGCACATTGCATACTGCATTTTATTTATATATCTCTATCATAATAGTTTGCATCAGTGACATAATAGCGAGATGAGGTGTAATAGGAGAAATAAATCGCTTACTAAGAGGTTTATGAAAGCTCCCGGGCAAACGTGACGAGAAATGGCGAGTTGGATTATTATTCTTCCGCACATGAAAAATCAACTACCGCAAAGAATTTGATCATCACAATAAAATCACCTTCTTGGCACCTCATCATCACGATAATACATCACAATCGCGCTGAATCCCGTAAAATCTCACTCTGACGAGAAATGAGACAGATTGTGAAAGTTAAAGTAGGATTTGTATTTTTCCCAGTGCTCCATGACAAGTCAGTAATCACGAAGAGTTTATTATCACAGCACAACATATTCATCAAAACAAAATACCGGATTACTAGCCTACGCCACTTCAATGGATCCCACAAATTTTCAAACCTTTAGTCGTAAAATGGTGAGGCTTATGTTAAACGGATTAATATTGTTTTTATTATTATTACTATTATATCCGTACGCAATGTAATATTATCACAGAATAATCCACACAATTCAGCTTAGTTCTCTCTCCATCGCAATAATTTAGGCTGCACTCAAATAAATTACAATTTGCAATAATCTATGCTTGTCAGTTTAAATTCTCTTCATGTGTGGGCGATCGTTCTCAGCTTTCTAGGATTCTACTTGGATTATATTGCCCATATATATGAAAAAAAAAGGGTCATACTCTACGAAATGTTACAATGTGTTGGTATTTAACTTCACTATTTAAGTCACAATACTAACGCCAGCTTTACTAAGTCCATCTGCAACTGCTGTACTGTACAATCTTACTGGTTCAGTTTGTGGTACAGGTACAAATTAAACAATATCTATCTAACTACGTTTATTAGCTACTCACTACAGCACTACAAATAAATTAGCTACAAAAAGGTATTAATAAATAAAACTACATACATATCAGCCTCCACTACGGCACAGTTAAATATGGTGTGTAAATATTATGCTTCTCAAGAAACCTTCAGATATAACTAAGCTCCACATACACAGTTTTACAACCTAAGCTACATATATGGTAAGCCTAACCACAAATAAATACGGTATTTCTACTTGGCTAGCTTCCGACATGCGGATGTACAGTAATTGTCAACAAATAATATATTTGTGAGATTCCATCCTTCTTAGAAGGCATACTGTATAATAGGGCCACTAAAGAAAGCACTGTCAAGCACTAATATGGAATAACAAAAAAATAGCAAAATCAACAACAATGGTCAGCACAAATACGAAATAACAAGTAACAGAAACAATAACAATGCTGTGACGAAAATAAAAAGGATGTTTAAAGTTCACACACACTGCCATGTACCGTTGATATATGCCAGTAATGTTTTGAAAGTAGGGGCCATATGTGTGGCGAAGTACGAAATATTTATTCTATGCAACAATGTATAAAACAGGAAAAGTGTGAAGATGAAAGTGCTTGACGACGCAGTGGCCTAAACAAGGTAAAAAAAAAAAAGTTCCTAACACCTAACACAAGATTATTAGTATCACAAGCGTATCACAGACTGGCCAATTTAGCTGTGTCTTTACATCTACGTTTGATAAGTGACAAACAATAACAACGGTGATAAATGACAAGCCTAGTTATGAAAATATCGTAAACAAATCTGCATAACTAGACTATCTACTGGCGTGGTCTTAATAAATACTAAATAAATTAGTGAGAATAAATAATGGTGCAAAAATAAATACTGTGAAAATAAATCTAGAATAAATACTGTGAACTAATTATACTGACAAAAATAAATAAACTGGCTTGTAAATAAATGGGAATGGATGGATAAATAGCAGTATGGCAAAATGATTCTTCCCAATCCTCTTCACTGTTTTAAGTCGACAAAACAGCTACAGGACGTAGAACGATGTGGTATAATACTGAATTCGTAGCCTCATGACAGCTAAAACCAGCAGAAAAGTAGTAGTAGTAGTAGTAGCAGAAGTAGTAACAGTAGTAGTAATAGTAGTAGTAGTAGCAGTAGTAGTAGTAGTAGCAGTAGTTGTAGTGATGATGGTGTTATTATCCTACGCTATTCAGGTACTTTTGGAATCTGTAACGTCTTGAAGCTGCTCTCACTGCATAACTGTAGTAATATGAGATCAATATAATGCCGCTAACCACCTTATAAAAATACATATATAAGTGTGGAAGCGAGTTAAAGCACACGTAGAGAAAACGGGAAATGTGTCACGCTGCGGTACCTCTCTACATGCCCGCGTTTTTCCTCAGTTCAATGAGGAATTTCAGCGCCTTTGGCCCACACCGGTATACCAGCTGCTTCTCTGACACCGGCTGGAGTGCCCCTGTGGTGTAGTGGTACCTGGAGGAATTAGAAGTTAGGTTAGATCCAAGATATGACCGTAGTTCAAGTTAAAAATGGCTGCACTGGATTTTAAGCAGCAGTTAACAGTTCCCTGCTTCCAAGTGTTGTGATCCTGAGTGGATTATTAACTGTCAGTATCTAAAACCCATTACAGCATTTTATCTGACTATATATGTTTAAAATATTTGAAAACGATTCATTGTGGTTCATATTTAATCTTTGACGGGCCATTCTTAAATCAGCATCAAATTACTCTAACTTATTCATTATTCTTATATTAAATCATCTATTCAGTTCATTATCTCTATCAATCTGGCAAATCAGTCAATCTATCGTTTACCTCTACCCTCCTGTAAACGTGACATAGGCCAATTTAGACTGTATTATAGGCCATCTATTCAAAAAAAAACTTACATTATTAAGGTAATTAAGTTCTATGCCATTAATCTCTGCTTCCATCTCTCATCCCAACAGTCTCACAATACAGTCAGAGGCTTTTGTCGGTTACATTTCTGGGCATCCATCTCCTCATCCTTTTCGTTATATTTCCATTCTAATCACCCTTCTTTCATTTTTGTTCATTTTTCAGCCAGTCTCTTACCTGAGTCCTCTAGCGAAGTTGTCATAGGATAGGTTAGGCTTGTCTGCGCGTTTGCCCCACATTTTGGCGATGACGGAGGGCTGGACCAGGCGGAAGGTGCCCTGTGATTGGTCCTCCCAGCGGATGAGGGAGGGGTTGGTGCTTGAATCAGCCAATAGGCGGATCACAAACTCCCAGTTCTTTGGGCCGCGTTCTGGAAAGGGAGTGGAGGTTAGACTCTGAAGGAAGTGGATAGAATCTGAAGGAAAGGGAAAGAATTTCAAGGAAAGAGATAGCAGTTAAACGAAAGGGATGGACTCTGAAGGGAAGACATAGACTTTGAAGGGAATGGAAAGAATTTGAAAGGGAGACGTAAATTTGAAGGGAAAGGAAAAAGGAAGGAGACAGAACTGCCAAGAAAGGGATAGAAAGAAGAGCAGGGTGACGGACAGCAATACGGAAGAAGCTTGATGTCAGAAGTGGATGGAATGGGGAAGAAAGTTAGAAAGTTATAGAAAAAAGACAGGGGGTTAGAAATACAAAGGAGGCATGTGAGTTTGAAAATATGACAAATATATCATTATACAGGAAGAATTCTACTACTACTACTACTATCATCATCACCCCAGCTCACCTCTCTTCTTGGGGTCGGGTCTGATCTTCATGAGGGGGTCGGTGGCATGGAGGGGGGTGGAGGGGGTGTCCAGGGCGGGGGTGAGGGGGGGAGATGGGGCCCCTCCGGCAGACAGCAGCGCCACGGGTTCAGGTGTGTTATCCAGGCTCTCTGTTGGGCCAGATAACAGAGATAAGAGAACAAAAGAAATAATTATAAGGGAAAAATAGATATGCTGATAAAATAATTCAGGTTATTTATCATCATAATCACTCTAATTATAAACTTGTTCTTGTGTGTGTGTGTGTGTGTGTGTGTGTGTGTGTGTCAACGCTATGTACGTCTACTCACCATACACCAGGGATCCAGCACTCTCTAGGTCCATATCCTGCAGTCCGCCAATGATGTACCGGTCCAGGTCCTTGATGTCCTCACTGCTAAGGTCAAGAGGATCGTACAGGTCATACTGGGGCGAACCAGAGCAACCCAGGTCAAAGCCACGCCCGTCTGAGGAAATACAGGTAAACAGGTGAGTAAACAGGTTAATGAGTAAACAGGTAAATACGTAAATGAGGTAAATAAATAAGCAGGTAAATAAGTACGTAAATAAAGATAAATACATAAATGCCATCTCTTTCTTCCACCTTCCCTAGTTTCTCCCTTCACCTTCTCCCCAGTCTCTCTCTTTCCCTCCACTTTCTCTCTGGTCTCCTTTTCTCTCCACATTCTCTCTCTTTCCCTCCGCCTTCTCGCTGGTTTCCCTCCATCCCTCCACCTTTCCTCCATTCCCCATCTAGCTTCCTGTTCCTCCTAAGCCCCTGCAGTTCATCACGAAAGGGGGATCCACACACATTTCTGTCTCAACTTTCTATATCCTCTCTACTTTCTCCACATCCCTCCACCTTTCCTCCATCCCTCCTCGTTCCCTCCACTCCTCACCTAGCTTCCCGTTCCTCCTAAGCTCCTAAAGTTCATCATCTGAGAGCGATTCACACACATTTCTGTCTTTCCACGTTCTCTCTTCGTTTTCTCCATCCCTTCACCTTCTCTCTCGTTTCCCTCCATCCCTCCACGTTCCCTCCTCTCCTCACCTAGCTTCCTGTTCCTCCTCAGCTCCTGCAGTTCGTCGTGGAAGAGGGGGCCGTACACACTTCCAGCCAGGGTGCAGAAGTCGCTGAGGGTCAGTTGCAGGAGCTGGCCGCCCGTGGTGCTGCGGAAGTTCCACAGGTCCACAGTGCCTTGGTCCACCCCGCGACGACGGCACACACTCGCTGCCCAGTCCAAACAGTCCTGAGTGGAGGAAGCACAGGTGGATAGAGTTAAAGAAATAAAACAAACACACACACACACACACACACACACACGCCGTCCAGTCCAAACATTTCTGAGTGAAGAATGCAGGCTTGAGTAAGGTTAGGGTCAGAAGAAGAGGAAGGAAAGGAAAAAAAGAGGAAAAATAGGAGGAAGATGAGGAGGAGAGCGAGAGGGCGATTCTTGTGTGTCAGTGTTATCAGTATTTACCCTCCGTCACTTATGCTTGTCCTACTCCCAATGCCACGCCCACACCAGCAGACTGAGCCGTCACAGCACTACAACCTGAGTTTCTAGTAGAGCGCTATTTTTGAACCACCCTGTAATTTTCAGCTCTGGAGACATTAACCTTTTATCTACAAGCCTTTTACTCCAACTTGACCTAGAATTGCCATCCCTCCATCTTGGCTACTGAGATTAATAAACACTAGAATATGGTATTACTGTATTGTATTGTACTGTATTTGTGTATTATTGCAGTGTATTATTGTATGACTGTATTGTATCATTGTATTATTGTAGTGTATTTTTTATATTGTATTATATTTCTGTAATGTATTAGTCCATTACTGTATTGTATTGCGGTACTGTATTATTGTATTACTGTATTGTATTATAGTATTACTGTATTATTATATTGTATTATTGCACTGTATCATTGTATTATTCTATCCTCGTAAAAGAGTCTGACTGAGGAAGAAAACCTGGGCCAAGTTAAGGTGAAAGGACTGTACCTAAATAAATAGACAGACAGACAAATAGACAGACAGGTATAGACATCTTGGTTTCTATGTGATGGGCAAATAAATACGCAGCATCGGACTGAAGGGATTAAAGAAGCGAGGAAAGTACGCATTTGTTTATTTACTTTTCCATCTATCTATTGTGATTATCCTATCCTGCTTCTAAATGCTACCCTCCCAGTTTAAGAGAGAGAGAGAGAGAGAGAGAGAGAGAGAGAGAGAGAGAGAGAGAGAGAGAGAGAGAGAGAATCTTCTTTATAACCACACTAATAGAGGCTGATAACTATGAATGTGGTCATTTTTTTTTTTAACACAAGCTAATACTGTATAATTTTATGGAAGTTATCATGGCTTGGTATATACTAATTTATCAACTGATTTTACAATGTCTTATAGAGCATACCCCGAATATAATCAAACCTGCCACGTCTTGAGGTCTGTTCCACTGACGAAGACACTGATACATTGCCTTTAAGACTTCAGTAGATATAAAATAGATATACTGACGACTAATACTGAACTTTATAACGCGATGGGTAATGAATTTATTGATAAGTAAGGATAGTGACTGTCATAAATGCAATAAATGGCGAATCTTATTTACAATCGATTAAAAATATATAGTAACTAAGAATATAAATTTTAACTTAATAACGCAAAAGATAATAAACGTAATAAAATGTAATAAAAGTAATAATAAATGTAATAAATGTAATAATAATTGTAATAAATGATATATCCTACAACTCACCTCACCACGCCACTCCGAAACCTCCATTCTTGAAAAGGCCTCCATTTCGTCCAGCAGGCCCGAATCGGTGGAGGGACAGGGGGAGAGGGAGGAGAGGTTTGGAGAGACGGAGGTGGGGTAGAGGGAGGCACTGGGGGGGTAGAGGGAGAGGGAGGAGGGATTGGGGGAGTGGGAGGCGTGGTAGGGAGAGAGGGAGGGGTTGGGAGAGGTTGAATACGGGTAGAACGATCCCGTAGACTGATATGGCGAGAGAGAGGAAGGATTTGGCGAGGTGGAATACTGCTCGGGGGGGTAGAGGGACGAGGAGGAGGAGGCATCTGGAACATACAGGGATGGACTGGAGGAGAAGGAGGACGAGGAGGAGGTTGGGATCTGGTCAAGGTCGCCGAGATAAGTCTGGCAGAGGCTGTCTATGCTGTCGGAGCCACCCAACTCCAGAGTGAAGGACGCACGCAGGTCATCAAAGTCAGCCATCTTGAATGTTGTTGTTGTTGACGTAGCGATCAGATGTACTTCAGGGAAATAACAAATCACTAGAATAGCACAACCGCTGGCTCCAAGAACGGATTTCCTCCCGTACGTCCCGCGATTCTGACACGTTTCCGGCTGTATCTCGCGCCGGTAGCAGGTGTTATAAGAACGGCTGCTTAAGAACGGTGAAAGGACGACAGGTGTTTCTTTGGCCGATCTTGTTCCTGTTATCTGTATCACACAGGTGGCTCTCTAAGGCACATCTGCACTCCAACAGGTAGTTTACTTTAACTGCAGGTGTGACAGGTGCTCAGGTGCCCCTTTGAGGACGAACCAGGTGAGCTGCGCTAGGTCTGGCCGCCACCTGAGGAAGTTCAAGACTGTGGCTGTACACCGCGCCGCCCGCCATTTTTAACCCCACGTCTGGTAGTCCCGGGGAACACTGTGACGTCAAACCATTCTTCGTCTTCCTAGTTTCTCACGTCACGCTACGGGCAGCTGGGGGTGTGAGTGGTGATCTGCTGGCCTGGTAGCGTGGTGAAAGGTATAGGCCCAGATGTGACAGCCTCCATCCACACCGCTCTAACTCACGCCTCCTATCGGTTCGGTTGGCAACACTGATCCTAACCAAAACAAATGACTGACGATTGTGTTATTTTTCGTATTACTTGAATATTCTAATTATTTTCTCGTTATATTTATTTTTCTCACATCTCTGTATTTTCTCTTTCATAACCTCACTACTGATTCTCTTATTACTTGAAGGTCCATAAACAAATCAGGTCACATCTGTCAACCCTAAGAGAATCGAAAAACAAATGACTAGCGACGGTGTTATTTTTCATAACAACCTAATAACATCATTAACCTGCTTATAATATCTGCTTTTCTAACATTTTTAAAACATAATTTTTACGTCTGCACAAGCTCATCAAATCTCATACCATTTCAAGACCCATGCAATTCCTCCCTCCTCCCAAAAAAAATCATTCTTTATTCATACCAGACTGAAATGGCTATGAAAATTAACTTTGTAATTAACCGTGCATTTCTAACAATTTTTAAGCATGGTTTCCCCCCATTCACTGTAGTACAATATTGCCTCGTAATCAAGGTCACCATCTGTTATTGGTAACTCTAACAGGCTTTCAAAACAGTGGCTGGCGCAGATGTTATGGTTCATACCGACATTCTTTTATTATTTTCTTACTGATCTATTTCTTATGTACCTTTTTTTTTTTTTTTCTTTTAGATATTTCAATAATTTTCCCCGTAAGTTCACTGACATTATTTTCTGACTAATACGGTGATTTAAGGCAAAATACCTGACTGGCGAAGATGTTAATATACATAATAGATAGATAGACAGGTAGACAATTAGCTTTTTGATAATAATTAGTTTTCGTATAAATTTCTCACACATATTTGTTCTCATAACCTCATTAACTGCATTCCAAAACAAATGTGACTCATATTCCTTGTGTATATAAACTCCTGCTATTTCCAGACCGTTTTAGTCAGCGTTGGAGATTTTTCGCACTGGAGATGATAACAGCCACCATTATCTCTAAATAACTGACGCTTTTCCTCAGGTACGTGGGTGGCACCGAGAATACAACAGAAAGTACGTCCTGGGACAGAAGGGGCTGATTTATTGATTACTGGGTGTTTTCCTTGCTGGATTTTCAAAATAATTTTCCCAACAAGATTACTGACTCTTTTTCCTCCTCCACCTTCTACTATTTTTCGTCTTCCTCTTCCTTCTTTTTTTTCTTCCTTTCCTATTTCTTTTTCCTCTTTCTTCTTCAACTTCTCATCCTCCCTTTCTTTGCCTCCTTCCCCCTTTTTACCCATACAATGATTCGAGGTAAACCTGACCAAAATAGGTTTTTAAATAAATAAACAGAGACAGAAAGATAACGACAGACATACAGAGAGACAGAGATAGATAAGAACAGAGCGACGGACAGAAAGATACGCACAGACAGACAGATAGAGGGAGAGAAAGACAGACAGAAAGTTAGAGACAGAGACAGATAGATATTAAAACTATCGCCTCTTCCTCCGCTGACCCGTCGTTTTTGTAGTAATTATGGACTAAACCAAAATCCGGATCCAAGCAAAAACGTCCCTGGCCTCGCTTAGTCACTCGGGACCATACGTATCACTCTAAAGCGTCTGGAATCCCGTGACGCCGTTTAAGGCTCTGTACTTCCTTCCGACAGACGGTTTTATTCAGCTTACAGAGGGCAGACGATTTTACTCAGCTTACAGAGGGCGGACGGTCTTATGAAGGTTAGAAGACGATTTTATTCAGGTGAAGCGATTTTTCTTTGGGTTAGAGGACTTGTCGGCTTAGAACGGACGATTTTATTACGTTTACAACAGAC